>JABUQX010047413.1:25000-42500 GCA_015478945.1 Trachelipus rathkii | reverse complement strand
TCCTCACAGAAAATAATCACCTTCCTACCATTCCCATTTTCTCCCTACACCCCAAAGCCACCTGTTATACAATCCCTTTTTTGATCACCTATCCAATCAATCTGAAGTTCCTACTCACCCCATCAAAACATCAATCAGATTATCCCAGAAAATTATACTTTCTTCAAAATTACCCTCAGATGGACCATCGTCACAACCACACATACCTTGACCTTTCAAAATTAAATTTAAGCATTAGAATTCTTGTACTCACACAAACCAAATCTACCATAGCTCTGTACCCCAGGTCACTCATCAGAATTGCAACTCCTTCTCTCCCCCTCTCATTCCTTTCCACCCCAGCACATACACATTTCACACCACACCACTCATTTTCAACGTTTCCTTTCATCTTTATTTCAGTCACAGCGAGCAAATCGAATTTGCCCTTTCTAAATACATCCATCATCTCTCCCTTTTTCTACTCATCATTTATTCCTCTGACATTCCATGTACCCATATGATTCATACATATTTGCCGATAGATAGAAGCTCGCTTACGGCGATCACGACCTTCCCCGAGGCATGCATTATCATTCCTGGCAAAAGATAAGTGGTAGTGAGCAAGCCAAGCCAACTACCAGTGTCCATTTAGTCGCCTTCTGCGACACGCAGAACATACGCTGTGGGCAATACCCTACACACCATAAGCCCAATGGGAGGTAATTGCGTGAAGAATGCGCTACTGCCTTCCATATATTATTATTATATATTATATATTATTATTATTATTATTATTACATATGTTATATATTATTGAGTATATTATAATATTATTATACATATATTACATTATATATAAAGTATATATATATTATATATATTATTATTACATAGTATATATATATATATATATATATATATTATTACATATATTATATATATTATTATATATTATTATATTACATATTATATATATTATTATTATTCATATATATATATATATATTATTATATATATATTATTATATATACATATATTATATTATTACATATATTATTATTATACATATATTATTATTACATATATAGTTTATATATTATTAATATTATAGTTATTATATATATTATTATTAAGTTATTATTATTATTACATATATATATATATATATATACATATTATTATATATATATGGTATTTATATTATATATATATTATACATATATATATTATTATATTAAAAGAAATATATACATATATATATATATTAAGTTATTATTATTACATATATTATTATTCACAAACATATTATTATTATTAATAAAGTATATATTGTTATATATATATATATATACATATTATACATATATATACATAAATACATATACATATACATATATATTATATTACATGTTGCTATATATATATATATATTATTATTATTATATATTATTATTATGTTATTATTATTATTTGCATATATATATGAGTATGTTGTTATATATATATATGTTATTATTGTTATATAAGCATAAACCGGCGGGGGACATAGTATACATATATATTATTATTATTGTTACTATTATTATATATATATATATATATATATTTCATATATATATATATATTATATACATATATATATATTATATATATATATATACATATAAATATATTATATAAATATATATTAATATAAATTATATATATATAGTATATATATATATATTATTATTATTATTATTATATTATTATATATATATATATATATATATATATATATATATAATATAGTTAAAGAAAAATAAATATATATATATATATATATATATATATATATATATATATATATATATATATATATATAGTATATATATATATATATATATATATATATATATATATATATATATATATATATATATATATATATATATATATGACGGGCTGCCGTTTGTTTAGCTTTTCTAGGTCTTTTCTTGGTTACGACAGGTTTTCTCAAAACCCCTTACTTTTTGAGCTGTTATACCGCTTCTGATGCGTGTTTGAAGTTCAAGAAGATTTTTTCGGGTATTTAGCCCTAGGGTGTTTTCTAATATTTTTATAGCGGTTTTAGCTAAAACTGCAGCCTCTAATATGAATAAAAATACCTATCACGCTCTTAGGTATTCCTGGCTTTTGACTACTTCTTGAAGAAATGTATATGAAACTTTATTCAGTTTTTATTCTTTATTCTTATAGTTCTATATTTACATCAATAGATTATTGTCGTAATTTATGAAGTTAAGGAATTAAATTCATTAGTGCTTTCAGAAAGTTAATAAATTAATAAATGTCAATTTCAAAAGTTTTCAACAAATGTTTATATGTTTATTTAAGTTAGGTTATGTTAAGCAAATATTAAGCAATGTTTAAAAGTTTACAAAATTTCAAGCCCAGACTTCGTACTTTAAAAGTCTTTCTGTAATTTTAAGATTTCACTGATATATATATATATATATATATATATTTCTATATATATATATATTTGTTACCAAACATATATATACATATCATATATATATATATATATATATATATATATATATATATATATATTATATTATATATCGTCGTAAATTGCACTGCTCTATATATATACATATATTTCTATATATATATATCCTTGTTACCAAACATATATATACATATCATATATATATATATTCACAATTGTTTTTCAGGTATGTTATTAATATATATATGGTATGCAAAAAAAATAGTTTTTAGTTTCGCGTTACACATAAATGTACATAATTTGTGTGTTCCTGGCACACACGTAAAATATATCCTTTTACGCCCAGTTGCCTGGTTCACACATAGTCATGTAAGTTTATGTGATTAAATATATTTTTCTTACGTAGGTATGAATATCCTGTGATGCTAAAATGACGTATTACTAATGTTGTAGACGGCAATTTCTTTCCATTATTATTAATAATATTTTTATTATTAATATTATTATTATTATTAATATTTTATTATTATTATTATTATTATTTTTATTATTATTAATATTATTTTTATTATTATTATTAATATTATTTTTATTATTATTATTCCATTATTATTTTTATTATTAATATTATTTTTATTATCATTATTAATATTATTTTATTATTATTATTCCATTATTATTATTTCGAAGTTAATTTGTTTTGCAACTAAAATGGCTTCGAAATTTACAACAATAAAATTTTTAATAATAAAATAAATATTAATATTTATATCTCAAAAAGTTTTGAAGCTAAATAAATTTCAAAATTTGAAAAATAAAAATTAGAACTTTGAATTAAAAGTTTTTAAATAATAATAAAAATCAAACTGCATCGTCTACTTACATTACCAAAAATCTGTAAAGTTAATATTGTTGGGGACGGAATTTATTTTAAAGTAATATTTAAAATTTGTTTTTAAATAAATAAAAAAATGATTTTAAAATTAATTCTGAGATCGCGTTGATTCGCTTTACGAAAATTTCTAAGTTAAAATAAAATCTTGTAAAATTTTAATAAGTGTAAATTATTGAGAAAATTTTCTAAGTTCAAAAATTATTCAGAAAATTTCTGAGTTATTTTTCATTCTGAAAATTTTTCTAAGTTTCGAAAATTTTCTATGTTAATTTTATATTAAATATTTTCTAAGTTAATTTTATTTTGAAAATTTTTATAAGTTAATTTTATTTCAAAAAAAATTCTAAGTTAATTTTATTTTGAAAATTTTTATAAGTTAATTTTATTTCAAAAAAAATTCTAAGTTAATTTTATTTTGAAAATTTTTATAAGTTAATTTTATTTCAAAAAAAAATTCTAAGTTAATTTTATTTTGAAAATTTTTATAAGTTAATTTTATAAAAAAAAAATTCTAAGTTAATTTTATTTTGAAAATTTTTATAAGTTAATTTTATTTCAAAAAAAATTCTAAGTTAATTTTATTTTGAAAATTTTTATAAGTTAATTTTATTTCAAAAAAAATTTCTAAGTTAATTTTATTTTGAAAATTTTTATAAGTTAATTTTATTTCAAAATTTTTCTAAGTTTCGAAAATTTTCTAAGTTAATTTTATTCTGAAAATTTTCTAAGTTAATTTTATTTCGAAAATATTCTAAGTTAATTTTATTCCGAAAATATTCTAAGTTAATTTTATTCCGAAAATATTCTAAGTTAATTTTATTCCGAAAATATTCTAAGTTATTTTTATTTCAAATTTTTTCTAAGTTAATTTTAATTCGCTTTCATTTCACTGATAGAATTAAACTTGGTTTTTTCTTTTGTATAGTAGTTGAGGTTGTCGGGATAATGAGCTCTAGCTCCTGATCCCTTCCTTTTATACCCATTAGATGTTTATCGAAAACTTATTTTTGATTTAGCAACAGGATGGGCATCCTGTACAATGTTACGAAATTTCAACTTTTAATGCAAAAGAAAAATATAATATGAAAATACTATTGCGCAAGTGAAAAAACCCTTGGGAAAAACCGTGTGAAAATTCTTCTTATCGTGAGAATATTATTAAAATAAATGGTATTACATAATCAGTGTTTTTCCAAATAATTACAAATATTATTTATTTTAATTGTTTTATATGTTTCCCATATCCTGTTGGGTTTTTATAATTAAGCAATCGGACTTTTCAGACTGCCCCCCCTTTAAAAATTTTAAAATTTAAAATTTGCAAAGTAAGTAAGTAAAATTCAAAAAAAAATTTTTTGAAAAATTAAAAATTTCTAAGTTTAAACTAGTAAGCTATGTAAAATGAGTTAATAATTAATTAAATACTATTTCAGTTAATACATGGTGTTATTAAACCTTCAATGCTGGTATGTATTGTACAATTCCATGAATTGGTTGATCGCTCAGTATGTTGATCGATACTGAGTACTGAAACATCTGATGCATTTGATGCAAAATCATCATGAATTCTTCATTCGATAATCGTTTGCATGGTCTTCCTTTGCGTCTCATTTTCAGTTGTATCTCTCAGTATTATCCCAATAATTTCAATTGCCAGTAACTGTAAAGATAATATATTCGGCAGTATGGCAATTCAAAAAAAATCTAAAAGTATGTTAACTGTGAGTAGATTTTAGAATATGATGGTTTGGAAATGTTACAGTTAAGTTGTAATGTAAAAAAAAATTAAAATGTTAAAAAATGTTAAAAGTTCAAAAGAAAATTGTAAGTGTTTGAACAAATGTAATGTCGATTACCATGTAAAAGTAAATGATATAGAATAAGTACTATGTATTTACTGTTAAAAGAGTCATATAGAATCGTATATGAAAAAAAAAATAGAAAATGAAAAATCGTAAAAATTTCAAAAAAATCTTAGGGATTTGATACTAATATTTTATTAACTTTGGTCAAACAAAAATTATATATGGGATATATATTATATATATATATATATATATATAAACCATTTTAAAGTAAAATTAATATTAAGTAAACACTTATTAAATATATTAATTATAAACATCAGTTAAATACTAGTTAAATATTAATCAAGATTACTCCTAAAATTCTTTGGTTAGGTATTCAAAAATTTCAAAAATCAATTAAGATTAGTATATAAAAAATCTCAAAAAAAATAAAATCAATTAGTGTTATCTTCTAATCAATCAATTGTAAGATTAAAGTCTTCCTCTTATTGAGAAACTTTCAGTGTGTGACAATCTAGTGGTAGCAGTATATTCTCTGCCTTGCCATGTTAAGTTCCATCTTACTGGTAAAGTATTTAAAAAATATTGTGATCTGTAGCTATAAGAAATTGTTTTTCCTACTAGTTGTTCGCCTAAGAACTTGAATATTGTTTTAATGTTGTTCCTTTTGTATTGTCGTAGCCATATTCCTATTAGATCTCTGGTGTTTGCATATGATGAAGGTAACAGTTCATATTTCAGTTTCAAAACATCTATTTCGCTCATATAATGTGTTAGCTTTATTGGTATGTCAAACACGTCGATGGTCCATGCTTGAATACACATTGTCATGAACAATTCTCTGTTGTTGATGAAATCTGCTCCATTTACTATCTCTTTGATCATTGTATGTTCTATACCTTCTTTTGAATGAATGCTTCTAAGCTTTAATAATTTATATAAAATTCTTGGGGATATTCTTTTTCCCATACTTCGTCGTGTTACTGAATCTATGTTATTCCAAAATTTTGTTAAAAGTTCTCTATAATTAACAGGATAACTTTCTTCTAAAGTTATTTTCTCTAAAATTACCTCTAAAATATCACTAAAACCTCCTAGATAGACTAGTTTTCTCACTATATGTGCACATTCTGTGCAAAATAAGCTTTGAAATGGATATTCGAGCAAAATTGATAAATGTGCTGTCATTTCATCACCATTTCTTAATGAATATAATACATTTCTTTGTCTATCAGCTTTAGTTAGCATGTTAGAGATTTCGTATATGGTCTTAGTGTTAGTATAAATTGGTCTAATGGATCTAATTATGTTGCTGTTCTTCCTCATTATGGCTTGTGCAATAATTTCCAATTCTTCCCATTCTTGAATTTCATTCAGTTCTTGTACTATCTTGCTAAGTTTATTCTCGTTACCATTTGACAAACAATCTTCTAGTAGAAATCTGCTATTATGTCCGTTGTATTCTCCTGGTACATAATCATCTAAATATACTTGTACTCTTGCGAAATCTTCATTGTTATTTCTTAAATGTTCTTTAATTCTGGTGAATATTTCAATATCTTTAATCATTCCTAGGTGATCAAAACAATCGTGATCAAACATATCTATTACGTCACCTATTTCCATTGGAATACGATATTGGACTCGGGTAGTAACCCAATCAATTAGTTTCGTTATCAATATCTTTACCCATAATTGGACAAGTTCTTGCAATATCTTAGGAATTGGCAATAATAGACTGACCTGACTAGATATCACTGTTTGCTTCCTAGTCTGTATTCTGTGCATTGTATCAAATTCTGTTTCATAGATTTCTCTCGATGCCTTTTCCTGACGCCATTCGCGTTCCAAGTTTCGTCTTAGTATCATCTTAGAAAATATTTTTATTGTAAAATGTATTATTACACATATAATAATCAATATGTACATACAAATAAAAATTCGACATCTTTCTTTTAAAGTTTCTTTTCTTTTCACTTTTAGCAATAGAGATAGTAATGAACTAGCTTTTACTATCTTTACCACTAAATGTGACTCTTCTTATGTTCTTGAATCTGACTTTCTTCGCAGGTATATCTGGCTGTTTTCTTGGAGGTATATCTGGAGGTAGATCTGATGATCTTCTTGGAGGTAAATCTGGTGGTTTTTCTGGCAATTCTGGTGCTGTATGATCCATTCTTTCGGTTCGAGATGTTGACTGTCTCGTCTGAACAGGTGATCTTTCTATCATAGTATACTGGTGTTTCGGTCTATATGATAAATCTTTTTCTTTACCTCTAGTTCTTCGAATAGGTTCATCTACCGGTTGTGATACTGGTAATGCTATTGCTTGTTCTTCATCACCGAACATTTCTTCTGTTCTTCCGAATATTGGTTCATCTGGTTCTAATGTAGCGTGTTTCATTTCACTTTCTTGTGCTGATTCTGCTACTGGTTCTACATCTTCATCTACAGCTTCAGGTGCTTCTTCTTCCACGTTAAATTGTGATTCCTCCATTGTATTTCTATTGGTTTTGGGTGTTCTCAGATAAATTACTCTAGTTTCATTTTCATCATCATCATTATCTTCATGTTTTCCATACTTATTATATTTATTTTGTTTCTTCTTTCTTAAGTTAACATTAATTTTCTGTCTTGTGTCTGAGGATATATTTATATCGGTTTCTTTATTAAATTTCTCATCTTTTCCTCGTGTTCTAGCTACTTTAAAGTTATCTACATTTACTCTATATATCTTGCCTGTTGTAGGATCTCTTAAAATATAGGTATTACTTGTTTCAAATTCATTCCCATAAGCTTCGATTCGAAATGGACCTCTCCACTTTCGGAACAGTTTAGGTGATAGGTGTGGTGGTTTGATTCTCTGAGTGTACACCAAATCTCCTATCTTTATCGGTCTATCTTTTGCCGTTTTGCTGTTCTGAGTCGAGTATCTTTTAACTTCTTTTTCTAATGTTACTCTGGCTTGTCTTCTTATTTCCTTAATTCTTTCATACAAATTTTCTATCTTTTCATCCTCCTTTATAGGTTTAGGATCTTTAGATTTTATTAAGGTTTCGGTTGGTATGTCTGATGGCATACGCTTCGTGTAACCATAGAGTAAAAAATGGGGATCTGTTTTAATGCTACTGTTGTATGTGTTATTTATAGCTGCTTGGGCCAAAGGTAAATATTGGTCCCAATCTCGCTGATTATCTTTGACGTAACATCTCAGAAAGTTCGCTATATTTGCGTTTGTGGTTTCTACCAGACCATTTGAATTGGCGTGGTAGCTACTTATCTCTACCTTTTTAATTTTAAACTTTCTACATATACCTTTCATGAGTTTTCCTACAAATTCTAATGCATTGTCAGAGATTACTGTATCAGGTACTGTGTGACATACTACTATTCTATCAATAAAAACATCTACTATTTTATCACTATCTCTCGATTTTAATGCTACTAATTCTACATATCTTGTTAATTGATCCTTAAAGACGAGTATATATTTATTTCCTTTTGATGAAACTGTTAATGGACCCATAATGTCCATAGCAATCTTTTGGAATGGTTGCTCTGCTAAAGGATATGTTTTTATGATTGCCTTCTTAGGCTTAGATCCTTTCGCTTCTTGACACGTATGACAGCTTTTGCAAAATTCTTCAACTACTTTTCTAATATTTTGAAAATGATATCTCCTCCTTAGTTTTTCTAGAGTTCTTTCTGACCCACTATGACCTTGTATTGAGTGAGTCATATCAATGGCTATATCTATCAAAGATTTGGGTAACCATATTTTATAGTTTTCTTTTATCTTTATATAAATCATATCTTTAAAGAATTTTAAACCTTTTATTCTTTTACCCTTTTGTAGCTCTCCATATTCTACCTTCATTTCGACTGCCTTTCTTTGTTCTCTTGAAATCGTTGCGGTATCTAATGTTAAAATTTCATCTGTTTTATCTATATCTTTAGTGTTATTATTAAACTTACCTTTATCTGTTTCTTTGTTATTGTTATTGGAGTTCTTAATTTTCTTTATTTTAAAACTATTATTTTCTTTAGGATGGTGCTCTATCATATTGAGTTTTTCTTGTCTCGTTTCTTCTGCTCTTATTTCTTCATCATCTATTTCACCTGTATCAGGGATATATCTGGATAAGAAGTCTGCAACTGAGTTCTTCGTACCTTTTATATGTTCAAAGGTCGGATTGAAATCTGATACTGTTAAAGACCATCTAGCTAATCTAGCCGTTGGATAATCTTTCTTAGTGAATATTGCTACTGCTGCTGAATGATCAGTTTTTACTTTTATCTTGTATCCATATATTAAGTTCTTAAACTTCCTCAACGCAAAGATGATTCCCAAACATTCCATCTCCGTAGGGGCATAATTCTTTTCCGCTTTTGACAAAGTTCTGCTTGCAAAAGCTAAAGGTAATTCTTCTCCTTTATCATTCTCTTGTAGTAATACTGCTCCTAAACCATGTATGGATGCGTCGGTTACAACAATAAATTCTTTGTTGAAATCTGGATATTGTACGATTGATCTTGCTAACAATAAATCTTTCAGTTTATTCAATGATCTTTCTTGTTCCTCTCCCCAAATGAATTCTTGCTTTTTCTTAAGTAGTTTGGTCAGAGGTTCAGCAGTACTTGAAAAAGTCGGTAGAAGCGTTCTGAAAAATCCAAAGAAACCTAAAACTGAACGTACTTCTGGGACGCTAGTAGGTGTCCTTATTTTCGATAAAGTTTTTAGCTTCTCAGGGTCTACAGTGACCCCTTGACCTGAAATCAAGTAATGCCTTCAAGATCTTTCTTTGAAAATTGGTATTGAATTCTATTAGTTCCTGCATTTAGTCTCAGTGCTTCGAAAACTCTTGATAGACTATTGTAATGAGAAGGTACATCTTGAGAGTATATTATTATATCGTCAATGTATGATAAACAATCTATGCCTAGCAATCCACTTAATACCAAACTCATCACCCTACTGAACACGGCGGGAGATTGTTTCAAACCCATTGGCAGGACGCGCGGCTGATAGCATCCTCTCTGTGTTCTAAACGCTAGTAAGGGTCTACTCTCTTCGCTTAATGCTATCTGGTAGAAGCCATCGAGAACGTCTACACAGCTAAATATACTAGCTCGTCCTAGTGAGTTCACAGTGTCCTGAATGAATGGAATAGGGAAGCTGTCTCCTACAGACCATTTATTTATCTTCCTATAGTCGACACAAATCCTGGGGCGACTTCCAGACTTCTTCGGTATCACTAGTAATGGACTACTGTGGGGAGACACTGATGGTTCAATCAGGTTCTTCCTCAACTGGTCCTCGGTCCAGTTATTAATATCTTTCACAAAAGATCTAGGTTGCTGATACTGTGGAGTGAATAGGACCTTTGGGCATTTTTCATCTAGTTCTAGTTTAAATTGATAATTGGGGAACTGCCCTATGGGATCATCTGCCAGTCCCACAACGTCTCTGTTTTTCATGAGAAAATCAATAATGTTTTCAAGTTCCTCAGGTCGTTGTAACACTCTATACTTTTCTTCATCCTTCGTCAGTATCTCTTTGTATGTCATATATAATTCTCTCTCTGATAACCCTTCAGTTATTGTGGGTATCTTCCGTTTTTTATAATCTTTTCTGGACTCTTGCATGGTTTGTGCATGTATTTGCTTCATCATGGTATTGCGTGTTGCATTGACTCTTTCTATTTCTGAATGATTTCTTCTCAAGACTGGATAGGCTGTTGTTATGGCTTCACCCTTTATTATTTCAACAGGGCGGCTCCCTAAATTAATCAGCTCTATTATTATATTACCTTTCTTCACATTTGATAAAGTACTCCGTATAAAGATGGCTGCGCTACCTCTAAAGGCATCTGTTGGTACTGTAATTACCATGCTGTCGTCAGGTAATCGTTGCGCTTTTTCATCTTCAATTTTAGCTTCTAAAATGTATTTAAATTTAGGTAAAATTCTTTTATTATTATTAAGTTTAACTATACACATTGTATCTGTGTCTTCATATAAATCAGGTTCTGCATTTATTTCAGGTGTGTATTTATCTAAGTTTTTACCATTATTATTTATTACCAACAACTTTTCTTTTATTCTTTCTTTATCTACTTTTGACATCACTTGTTCATTGTCAGATTGGAATCGAGAGTCTTGGGCTACAGTCACTTCTGTTGAGGTCTTTAAGCTCTTCCCAATCGAGTGCAATGACTGACGATCATTGACGGACTCTGGGACCCAATTATCTCTCTCCTCCTCACTGTCATTCCACAAAGTAGTGTCGGGTGCACATCTTTTCTTCCTATGTTTATGATGTGACTTGAGGCGATTTCCTAAGTTTCTCTTACTGGTAGTTGAAGTTGATGCTTGTTGGCTGATCAATTCCAAGTTCACATCTGTATCAATACTAGTTTGGTTCCACTTAAGTTCACCTCGGTTTGGTGTTATGGTATTAAACGTCTTACGTACCATTGACGTACACACAGGCTGTGTGATTTGAGTTTCAGACCTTGTACCGCCATACTGGTCTTTTAGCGGGTGCAGATTGCTTGTTTGTAAGCTTTCCACAACTTGAGTGTGTTGAATGGCTGAGTTTTCAGTGCGGGTTGCGTCACTCTTCCATCTTCTAGCCCCTTTACCATTCCTGGTTCTCTTTCCACTCGTCTTGGTATAATTGAGGTATTTCGGTGCGCGCTTCCTAGTATCTCTATACCAATTTGAATATCTTGGAGAATTCGGTGTGTATTGATGAGCATTGGATGGTGCGGTGCGGTACCGTACTGTGTCATCACCATCAACCAACATTTTATTTTCAGAATCTCTTCTATGATTGGATTGATTGCTATGGTTGTTCCAATACTTTCTCTTCCAACTATGGTTGGGGTTTCTGGCAAAATTCCTTTTAATACTACTGCAACGGTCAGAGCTCTGATCATAACCGCGCTGATCACTTATTTCAGAATTATATTCATAATTCTCTTCACCATGATCGAAAAGTACTGTTTGATCAGGTGGATAAGGAGTAAACTCCTCATAATCTAACATGTGAGTGCTGTGCTCATTCTCACTATAATTATTTTCTAAATCTGATTCCGATTGACCATTGTGCTCATTCTCATCAAGGGATGTGTATGAGTCTTCATCTGTATATTTGCCAGTGCGCTGTATCATATTTGCCGATTCAAGTGCGTACTCCATACGAGTGCGGTTGTCGCCACTCTGGACATCGCTTTCAGAGTCCTCTTCAAAGATGTCTGACTCTTCTTCCTCACGGATTACAGGTAGATCCGGAGTTCTTGAGACTTTATAACAATACATGTCACCTTCAAAGACATCAGCCATGTGAGTCTGAGGCGGTCTTTTATATCTCCCTCTACTGGTATCTTCGTACCAGTCCTCGGCATCATCTTGGCTGTTTCTTGAGTACCTATTATTATTTTGGTACCAGCCTTTATTTCTGCGCCTATTTCTGCGCCTATTTCTGCGCTTTCTATTATTTCTCTGCCAGTTCCTTCTATTATTATATCGATTAAATCTTCTGCCTCTCTGCCATACAGGATTCGGTTGTCGTCGCCATGGGTTTGCACGGGCATAGTTATAAGTACTATGGCATCGGCCCGATCTCTTATTCGGTCTACGACGTCTTATATTCCTCTTCCGTTGCTGCCAGCGATTCCCCGTTGTTCCTGATGCTTCATTTTCGCAGATTATGTTCGATCGTTGGTTGGAACATTCTTTGTCCACCATTTTCGCGGATAATTTTACCTTTTTGTCTACCATCAAAGATATCGGGTTATTCACATCTACTTTTAAACCTGTGCTACTTTCCTCCTTGAAATAGCACTTTCTATCCTTAAAATCGAATATGAGTGGGGTCTGTGACAGTATATCACAGCCTAAAATGAGATTACCTTCGAAATCACAGTTATCTCCTACAATTACAAATTTGAACTGACATGATCTATTAGCTATTTCTAATGTAAGTGTGGTGATTCCGTACACCTGTATTACACCCTGGGTAATACTTTCAAGATTAAGTTTAATGTCTTTGGAAATTAAATCAAAACTACCTTCTAAATCGTTAAAGTGTGTGTATTTAAGAATGTTAAGGGACGAACCTGAATCGATAAAAGCTCGTTCATTATGATAATACTTATCATTATTGCTTAAAATACTACAATTTAAATAATATGCGGCTACTCTGGTGCGGTGTGGTGCAAGATGGTCTTGCTCCGCGTGACTAATATTACACACTTTGTGCGGCAATGGTGTCTTATCATCCATATTTGAAGCTACTCTGCCGCGTGGTGCTTCCTTGAATAGGTTATCTATTCTTGTGGCGCGCATGCGCGACGCCTTGCCTTTTCTAAAAAAGCTTTGTTCTGTACCTTAGCACACTGCTCCTCTTTATTGAGCTCCGCCATTTCATAATCTGATCCGCTTTCGCTTATTATACGATGGGTCAGCTTTCTTGCCATTTTCTGATCGCCTTTCTCCTTGTTGGGTGTCTCACCCCTTTCCAATATTTTACAACTCTTGTGTATATTGCCTCTAATATACTCTGCTTCGTCCGAGTCTACTTCTGAACTGGACGGTTCTTCATATGAGTCTCTTAGTAGCTCTTCCTTAGAATGAGAACGATGCATCTGTCTGGCATTCTGCATAGGAGGAGTTTCTGTTCCAGAAACTACTGCATCTGACACTTTATTTACCTTATACTCATTGCGATTTGCCTTTTGGCTTGCTCCCTTTTCTGGAGTGAATCTCGGACTGGGGGAACTACTGCCCCTCCTTGACCTATTAAATTTATTCCAACGTACCCCTCTCGTGGGCGTTGCATCATCTCCTACTTCATTGTTAGTCGACCATGTTTGTGGTCTTCTTGGCATAGGGCTTGTACTTCTAAATCGTTGCCTTTGCCTACTACTACTTCTAGCTCTACTATTTCTGTACTTATAGGAACCGGGATTATTATTATATACCCTGGGATATCTGTGATCATTACAGTAGGGATCATAATTACCTCTTCTATATCTGCGGTCATAATCTTTTGGCCAACTATTGCCAGGTTTTCTGTACCTTTCGGCTGAACTTGCTGGTCTAAATTGTGGTCTACTACCTCTATTGTCAAATCTATTCTCATTTCTCTTTATCCCTCTCTCAAAGTTATCTCCTATTGCACTTATTTTATCATCAGCTCTTCGTCTATTATCTACTTTCTTTGCACTAAGTTTACTTATCAATTCAGAAGCTGTATTTTCTTTAGTAAAGATCTTTGCCACTTTCTCTTTGGTCTTTGCATCTGTGAATTTCATATAAGTGTTACCCCACAACAACACTCTTCTCATCTCTTTACTCACTATTATACCATATCTCAATTCGAGTTCTTCAGAAAACTCTATCACCAATCTTCTTAACTTATGACAAAAAGTCGCTAGGGTCGAACTTTTACCCAATTTCATTGACGTAAGTTCTTCAAAGACCTCCCAAACACGAAATGACGTTAAAGGGGCTAAATTTTCAAGTAGTATCTTCTTAAATTCATCGTAAGAAGTTGCTTCCGAAAGCTCTGGGGTTGCTTCTAGCGCTATTCTTGCTGAAGAGTTTGCATCTGCGCTTATATGGACAAGGGCGCAAGTTATTTTTTCTTGGTCTCTGGTTATGCCCTCCTGAGCGAAGTTATGCTCAAGTATTTTTAACCACGAGTTCACATGGGGACCAGTGGATGCGGCACCGATTGCTGGGGGCCCATCCAATATGGGAATTTTAATCTTGGACATAAAAAGTCGGTTCACATTTACTGCCGTCATATTTTCTCTCTCGCTACGTTCGTCTTCTCCCGTCATATTTAAAGGATTCTCTAACACTAATGCAGGTGTGTGTGGTGGTGTATGTGTGGGTTGCTGTGTAGCTACTGTTACCGGGGTCTCCGGGGGACTAAGTGGTGATCTCTCAGGAGTGATAGGTCTATCTGACCCTTGGGACATTTACTATCGAGCCTTCTCGTATTGACTCTCTACTACTTAAATTATATTAAAAGTTTTATACTACTTTTTAGTCGCTCGTGACTACAACAAAAATAAAATATATATATATATATATATATATATATATCTATATAATAATAATATAATATTTATAATATTATTTATGACTAGATCCATTTAGATAAAACTTACACACAACAAAAGATATAAACCTGTAGACAATATATAATATATGAAAAATCTAGATTTGTCCTGGAAAAAAAATTACACACCGAAAACTTTGTCACACTATATATATATAATTATTTAAATGTTAGAAAAAATGTGAAGTATATATTATATATGATATATCATATATTTTATATATAACTCAAACTTTATCTACTTATTATTCAACCTTTTTATACTTTAAAGAAATCGGGGATTTTTAAATTTGATGTAGGGGGTTCAAGAAAGTATGACTCGATGGTGTTTTGATATATGATGCAAACAAGTATTACAGCGTAATATAGAACAATGAATATACAAGTTGTTATTAAGGAGTAAGCGTTCTCGCTCATAAAATTTAAAAGTTAAAACTTCTTGTGTGTACCCAAATAGCACACACACACTTATGTGTATTTACTTTCTTACGCACATATGTATATTTATATATGTTTGTATATATAAATATGATGTGTCCAGGTATTGTTCTTTAAACGCTTTAATATTTGTTACGTTGCTAATTATGGATGCAAAGTGGCTTTAAGCAAGAATATTATTTATAAGACTTGGTTTTGTAAGCAAATTGAGATGGTTTTATTGTTAAAAAAAAATTAGTGTTCTTCTATTTAACTATTTTTTTAGAGAGAAAAGATTTGTGGGATTGAAAATTTTCTTTAACAGATAGATTGTGTTAAATCAAGTGCAATGTTCTACTCTAATCGCGTAAAGTTTTTTCTAATACTTTTAAGGGATTTTTAATGATTACACTGCCTCAATATTTTTCTTTACGTACTTGTGCAAGACTTTATGTGCAAATGAATATAAATACGACTATATATTTATATATATATATATATTTCTATATATATATATACTCATACAAAGTATTTATATTGGCACTTTTGACTTGTGATCTCTTTAGGATCTAAGCAAGTCAGAAATTACTGAGAATAGATACAATGAGAATTTAGACTGACCTTTTTACCACATAGATGGCGATTTGACCTTGTTCCTTTTGGAGTTTCCTTCTTGGGTTTTTGGACGTCTTGTTGTTAACGAAAATTTTCGGAGTTTTCGATTACTCCGAATGTACGATTTGTCTGGGCTTATTTAGACGTCACCAAATTTGGAACTCACTTACTTTTGAAATTTTTGTATTTATTTTCTTCACTGTTTATGAAATAAAGCACTTCTTTCTTCCGGATTGGACTTTGTAGGCTTTTAATTTCAGCTCTATGTAGATGCGTGCAAAGGCGCAAGAATTTTATCGACCTAGTTTCTTCTAAGTCCCGTTAAGATCGGACGCCAACTGACGGGCTGCCGTTTGTTTAGCTTTTCTAGGTCTTTTCTGGTTACGACAGGTTTTCTCAAAACCCCTTACTTTTTGAGCTGTTATACCGCTTCTGATGCGTGTTTGAAGTTCAAGAAGATTTTTTTCGGGTATTTAGCCCTAGGGTGTTTTCTAATATTTTTATAGCGGTTTTAGCTAAAACTGCAGCCTCTAATATGAATAAAAATACCTATCACGCTCTTAGGTATTCCTGGCTTTTGACTACTTCTTGAAGAAAATGTATATGAAACTTTATTCAGTTTTTATTCTTTATTCTTATAGTTCTATATTTACATCAATAGATTATTGTCGTAATTTATGAAGTTAAGGAATTAAATTCATTAGTGCTTTCAGAAAGTTAATAAATTAATAAATGTCAATTTCAAAAGTTTTCAACAAATGTTTATATGTTTATTTAAGTTAGGTTATGTTAAACAAATATTAAGCAATGTTTAAAAGTTTACAAAATTTCAAGCCCAGACTTCGTACTTTAAAAGTCTTTCTGTAATTTAAAGATTTTCACTGTATACATATATTATTTCTATATATATATATTTGTTACAAACATATATATATATATATATATATATATATATATATTATATTATATATCGTTTTAAATTGCACTGCTCTATATATATACATATATTTCTATATATATATATCCTTGTTACCAAACATATATATACATATCATATATATATATATATTCACAATTGTTTTTCAGGTATGTTATTAATATATATATGGTATGCAAAAAAAATATAGTTTTTAGTTTCGCGTTACACATAAATG
>JABUQX010047412.1:0-28780 GCA_015478945.1 Trachelipus rathkii | reverse complement strand
CTTTCTTTGCCTGGAATCATTCGGGGGATTTTCATCTTCGATTTCCCAATCATCCTCATCACATTCTGTAAGGGATTAAAATTTAAATAATAAATTGAATATGTAACTATCTGTTTTAAGATATGCTATGAATAATCAATAGATGCTCACCAGGCTAGCCTAGCTCACATAGCTGTAGATCTACAGGAAAAAAAAAGTCGACATCAAGCAAATATTTCTTCTCCTCTTTTAATTTCCTTTGCCCTGATTTTTAACTATTCCTTTTCTTTTCTTGATATAATTTCCTGTATTCCGCAATCATGCTCAACCAGGGTACGGTCGACAGTTCTCTTTTGCCTTTATAGCGTGAATGACTTATCCATTCTTCATAGTTTTTATATATTTTCAATGCATTTAATAGCAGCTACCACTCAGAAGACACAGAAAGAAAAGAGATAATCATCTAGTGATTCAAACAAATGATTCTTTTACTTTCTTTTTGAAAATTGGTCCGCTCCCTTATTGTTTTTATTTTCTACAGACTTTTTCATTGATTCGTACCTATGCTTTATTAATTTTCTCGGATACTCTTGTTTCAAGACTATGCACCTGGGCATTCTAAGCCTACATACAGTACAAAAGCTAGCAGAGCTCAAGTTCCTCGCTTACTAATCCATGCAACTTTCAAGATTACATTAAAGCCTACGGCAATATCAGTAATTTATAAAAAGACTGTTTAAATAGTCATCTTAATGCATGGTAATTACTCAACCGAGATAATTTCATGCTTATAAGGACCTAGTAAGCGTTGAACATTGTTATCTCTCTTAAATCATCAAGCTCAATAGCTGATTTATATAAAACGTATAAGCACATTCAAATCTGAAAAAAGAAAAAAAAAAAATACATTTCACTAAATATATATATAACATGACGATAATATAATAAATTCATTATTCTGGAAGACAACGTCTTTAAAATATATTTGCACCCAGAAGGTTATATATTATAAATTACTATCGATTCTTAATCCTCTGGAACTAAAATCATTGTTGAAAATTTTTTTTATAACTATTATTTACGTAATGGCATACCCCATTCCTTCCCAAAACCACGCAAAGACTCACTTCCTCTCTAGCTTTAGATACCTAATTGAGTTGCCAGTCTTGACCTCAAAATATAATTTTGATTCGTTCGTTAAGAGCCACAGTCTTACCACATAGTTGATAATACGGGAATATTAACGTAAAGTAATAATATTACTAATTAATAATTAATAATAAAATATCAAAATACGATATAATAATAGTAATAATAATCAATAATAATCAAAATCCATAATAATTCAATAATGATCAATCATAACATTCTCAAATAATATCCATATAATAGATAATATAATAATAATTAATAATAATCCATATAATAATAATTGACTATTAAATAATAATTACATAATAAAATAATAATCACATAATTAGATGTAATAAAAAACATAGATAATAATAATAATCCAATTAATAATAATAATAATAATAATTCAATAAATAAATAATAATAATACATCAATTATAATAAATCTAATAATAATAATAATAAATAACCCTGAATAATAATAATATTACATTACTAATCTTATTTCGATCTTTGACCGAAAAATCGCATAACAAAATCGTTAAAACTTACAATTTTTTATTAATTGAAAAAGTGCGAGAAACCTCCCCCCCCATGCCCCCATAATCGCCGCCACTGCTAACAGAATATATACATATATTATATCAACTCAAGGCTGCGTCTCTACAGATAAATGTATCCCAGACTCATCGCTAACTATGCTATTGCTGAAGGGTATACAAGTATATCCTGACAAGGCAAAAGGAATTAAGCTGATTGTTCAATAAACACACATAGCTCATCTTCTCATCTCCTGTGACGTGTTAAGTATTTCCAATACTCCTCGTAGAATGTCCTATTTAATAATATAAACAAAATTTATATGAAAAAACTTGTTTATTTTTTTATTTTTGAAAGAGAAGTAATGCTAATATAATTACTATTATTAATTGTTAGATCTCTTGTTTGCACTTATATTATTATTCGATTTCCATTAATTATTTATTATTAGGTTATTATTTATTATTATTTATTAATTATTCATTATCTATTATTAATTGATTATATATTTCATATATTATTATTATTAATTTATTTAATGTTGAGATTTCACAAGCTTTCCAAATTTCTTATCAGGTTATCAAACCCGGTTCATGATTGATTCTTTTTCAGGTACTATTTCTAGATAACAATCAGAACAACGCTTTCCGAACTTTTAATCTACTATTTCGCCTGGCTACTTCAGCATCATCGGAGACGAGTTATTCACGACTAAATTTACCCAATTGCCATGAACCAAAACAAGATGTTATTTAAATTATACATTCTGACAAAAGCAACATTAATTATTATTACTAAAAGTATTCCTATGTAAATATAAATATATCAAAAGAGAAATCTATCTAGCTAAATCTAAAATGTTCTAAATACAATTTTCCATTGTCATCTGGTTAGTGATATTGATAACTAACGGCTACCTGCTCATATGCCTTTTTATTAAGGGAACTCAGGCCAGCCTCAATTCAAAAGAAATTTTCACGACCACCTCGGCTGTAAGTCACGTTGCTTCAAAACATTAGAAAATGTTCGTGTCACGATATCCGATGGGCAGTTTGGAGCCGCACCGCCCGTGAGCAACATACCACCCACCGCTACTCAATCAGTTCTCCGTCTCTTAAACATAAGGACCTGCTCAAATATCTTAACTAAGCGCTTTGTATCTATGTTGTGAAGACGCGGAGTTTAGTGAGAATTAAGTGGTATACCCGACTGTAAAGAGCCTATACAGCCATCTTCTATTATACCAGTTAAATTCGGATATTTGATAGAGGACCTGTAATTCACCGAACATGACTTCACATTCTCCTAGTCCCATCATAGCTCTTTCAGAAAAAAGCATAGTATCGTAAAGTTTCAACTGGCTTGTAACCTAAACTAACATGCATACCCAGTCCCGTTATTCATTCCTAGTTTAGATTTTGCACTTGATGTCCGATAGCTGACCTCACTTACAGTACTGGCCATATTTATGGATGGATTTTCTAGCAATTGAATTACAACCAATTTTCGCCTTTTTTTTGAACTACGACACACAAAGCCAGTTTTATGAAATTTAAATTAATTTTCACAATTTTTTTTAGAACATTACTTATTAATAACTAATACAAAGAGAAATTCAAGCTATCAAAACCCAATACTCAACACTAACGTACTTATTTACCAAACTTTATCAATAACCATCACGGTCCAGTCAAAGTCATACTAGAATCACTCCACGCAAAACTCAACAGACTCAGAATACCGAGCCAACGCGATATACGATAACTCAGATGGCCCATGACCTAGTGCTGATCGCCAGTCAGTTGTGCTTGGACACTATTCTTGACCGCTCACCACACAACGGCAGAACACATACACACCCACACAAGGAATGAATTGTCAATACCAAAGCGGGGCAGGCGAGCTTCTGCAAACAAGGACAGATTTTGCACTCGCTGAATTATGATCAACGCCACGCCCGCGACTGTGTAGTTTATCATTATATTGGTTACTCGTTTTCAGCCGCCGAAACATGCCCAGCATTTTCGTCCTCCGCTTTCACGGAGCTTGTGGTGTTTGAGACGATGTTTACACCTGTTTATTATTCCATTTCGGTTATATAATATACGTGAACAAGATCGGCCTCTGATACGCTTAGCCATCCTCGTTATTCATGTGTCTTATTTTAATACATAATACGTCCAAGCCATCTTTTTTCAGCCGAGACTATTTTGCAAGAGTCGTGGAAGCAAGTACTTTTATAAAAGGTGACACATCAAATATGGGCGTTAACAGTTAGTTGCATTTTGAGTCCCCACACGGTCACGGTATAAGTCGGGACAATCCACGGACCCATAATTTAATGTGTATATGCCAATGTGCGATGCAATATAATAAACAGAAACGAAATCAGAGCAAAAAGCTTTCGGAGGGGTTTTTCATTCAACGTCAAGCAAGGTTTAATAGTATTATATTAAGTCAATCGAATATCTTAATTGATATACTATACCAAGGCCGATCACAGGGTAGAGCTCAAATAGGGTTGGCAAATGTGGAAGAAGCAAGATAAAACAACACCAGGCGAGGACAAAACAACACTTGAGTTCAATATTAGGCTCTTGGAAAAACTAGAAAGCATATCATGTCAGGGAACTTTCCACATTTCCTATCAGTCAGAGGGCAATCTTAATCTATTTCAGAAAGAACCAGCAAATCAGGAGCTTTATTAGAATGCTGGTCATTAACAAGCCTATCGCCCAAGAGGAAAGCCAATTATACGCAGAGATTAAGCACAATAACTTCGTTAAGGAGACAGACAAATGGTGGAACATACGGCCCAAGTAATGCGCTGGCCTCAGACTCAATATTCATGGACCTTCTGAGCAATGGAGAGGATAAGAGTTGATCAGATTAGGCACTTATTTACTATTTCGTTTTACCTCAACTACATAAAGAGCATTTGTAATTAGTAAAATTCGCAATGACACGTTGAAATCATCATTATACTGTGAATGTAATCGAACCATCTATTGGTCTTAATGTCGATGAGCATTACTGTACTTGTGAACGTTAATTATGAACTACTTTCGCACAATCATCTCTGATGCTTTTCCCTACTATTACCTATTCCCTGGGTTAATATTGCTCCCAGATTGTATTCTTTGCATGCAATCCAACATGCTGAGGCTTTGGTTGATCGTGTGCAGAGCGTGAGACAGCGCGATTCAGTGTGCGAGGAAGGTTGAAACCCAAATCCCACAATGCGTGAAAAAAAACGATTAAGACATCTTCCACATGAAATCATGGTGTGGCGTGGCCCACTTTCTGTTTACTCTTAGCCCAATGCTCGAAATATCTATGATTGGTTTGAAGGGCCACCATAGAACCAGCCATAAGATAATAAAGCTGTACTACAAACTCGTTCTACTACCCTCAAACAACCGGAATAGTTTTCGGCCAATAGACCTCTGAGATTTCTTTTCAACAGGACCTCGCGCCCCCTGTGTCATTCTGCGAAGTCAGTAAAAGATGGTTCGCACAGATATTGGCGTAGACGTGTCGAGTACTTGCCATCGGCCTGGAAAGTTGCAACCTGGATGAAACCTTTATTTGGCCAGAGTTGTGGTCCGTTGTTGAAAATTGAAATACACGAATGTTACCAATTTACGACAAAGTAAAAACTCGATAAATGAGCGCCTTCTACAGAGGCGCATGTTATTCAGGTTGGTCTTCATTCTTGAAGAAAAAAAATCACGGAAATCTCATGTGCAGAACCTTCAATATGCTGGCATATTTGCCCAGATCGCGTTAACAGCACTTATGCGGTGCCAAAGGTGCCCAAAACCAAGTACTAAAATATTATATTGTCCTGAAAGTCATTAAAAATAAATTCAAAAAATAACTTTTGAAATTAATTAAATTTCATAAGACACGACTACTTTAAAACAAAAATAGCAAACAAAATTTTTTAACAAAAAGAAATCAAATCCATAATAAAAATCACCCTATAAATTTATTTTCTCTTAACCGGACTTTATTTCAATAATTTAAATCGAAATCTACTGTTGCGATGTCTAAAATACCAGAGAAACGTCAAGCTGTCTCCCTTTATCTTCTGGCTTTTTCCTCGACAATTTCTGTAGTTATATAACAAGTAGTTTTAATCGATTTTATATGGAGCTCCAAATATTAGTGGGGGGTTACGGGAGCGGCCGGGAAAGTTATTATTAGTAAGATTCTGATTTTAATTACTTGACAGAGCTTCGCGTCTTCAAAAGTGACCACTTCCCAGTCAGAGCAAAGACTGCGTAAGCCATCACTATGGCCAGCATATAACAGTTCTTAACTTTAGGGCGATTTATGTTAAAGCTAAGGTGTATAAGTGCTGAACTGAAAATTAAGTTGATCCGGCTATCCGAATATACTACAGGGCCTTTGTCAGTAGTGCACGTAAATAACTTGCTAGCGATGAGGAGCTCCACTTGCGATTCACCCAGATGATGTTAACGTCTAAAAAATGGAGGTTATTTTTCAGATATTTCTTCAGAAGTAAAATTTAGGACACTTAAATTTTGGAGTCCTTCAATAAAGAGCTTAACATCTTTCATTAGGTTTGACGTAAATACTTGTCATACGTGTCATCAACATATCGTATAATATAGTCTGGGATTGAAAGAAATTTATAATTAATTAAGTTTTCAAATATGCCGACATGTAGAACGTCAGGCGAAACGTTTGGCGTCCAAGTGCGGACTCACCATGGAAACCACCATCCACTCTGAATATATGTTTTCTCCATCTTTCGAATTCAAACTAAGGAGTCCATAGTAGTTCTGTTGCGTTAATAAGAAGATTATTTTTTAAAACCAGACTTTTCAAATAATTGGCGAGCAAAGCTGTAATGAAGGATGGTTTGTCAAGTATTCTGTCCAATATTATCTCAATTGTATTTCTCACAGGTACGTTTGTGAATAAGCTCATTCAACATCTACAAAATCAAATCTTGTCATGGGGTCTGTTAAAAGTTTTCAAGATCTTAATTTACAGTAAAATTCTCTCAGGTACTTTTAACCAATATTCCTTAGAGTGCATATATATCGTACGGACTGGATTAATGTCTAATCTTTAATATGGCAATGTCGTGAGTTACAGTTCCGCGGCAAATGTTCAAATGATTAGGTCTTAAGGGGGATTACTCTGAATTTTTCGTGAATTATTTTCGCAAGAAGACCATTACGAAGTGGCCGTTGCTTTGTAAGAAACCGATTTCTTTCGAATTTTTACATTTTATATTATTGTCCCTAAATATACGAAAATAATATTAAACACTAAAAATTCGAAAATCGGTTCTTTACACAATGGCCACTATATACCACAATGCGTTTTCATCATACACGTGCATATAAAAATACAAATATCTTACCCCAAAAGTTAAAAACTCCAGCGGATTATTATAAAAGGAAACCGGCCTACAAAACAGAATCTATTTAAATCAGCCATTTTAAATGAGAAACCTCTATTCCCACCTATACTAACACACGACAAACGCTAGGAGACAATTCCTTATATCACAAGTAATTTCTTCACACCCGGTCAACATTCCCAAGGCCAGCAGGACCTACTCGATGAAAGAAACCCAGATGCTTTTCCCCGATAATTTGAGAACGGAGCCGAAACTAAACGAGAGATCTGTGACTAAGCGTAATAATTATTTTTTTTTTGTTTAAAATAAAATCAAAAGATCTTTTTAAGATTTTAATGTTAAAAATGAGCTAAAAAAAATTTAAGAATGGATAATATAAATTTGAATATTGTATATAACTTACTGGTGTTAGAGAGCAGAGGAAAAAAAAATTTAAAGAATAACAGTGAGCGAAAGTCAAAGGGAAATTCCCTCTCCCAAAATTTTTTTCCTAACGCCGCAAAATTGAAACGTTCCTTGACTGGTAAGCTTTCTCCGTTTTTTCCCCAACCATTAATAAAAGATTATTATTAATTTTTCCAACTTTATGTGTTAAAGTGTCGTGCTTTTTTGGAATAGAGCCTCGCACATGAATTCGTTTTTAAAGAGGAAAAAAGAAAAGCAAAAGAAATAGAAAATTATAAAGTAATGTACAATGAAAATTTAATTTAATTTATTTTAAAACTCCAAATGTATTTTAGTTAATAGTTGGCTGAAAAGTCGGCGGCAGCCATATTTAATTTTAGAACCTGTTAGGAAAAAATATTTTTATGGTTTTGTTAATTAAAATTAGGTTAGTCTAAATAGGGAAAATTAATTTTATTAATATTTTAGTATTTATTTGCCTAAAACTGGAAAACGGAGGACTATTACAAATCATCAAATATTAGAGCAGCAATAATGAGAAAAAACTGAGCCTCGGTCGAAGAGGCTGCTGGCGGTTAACAAAGGGACTTATTCTGACATTCTATCGTTAATCATATCCACTAACATAATTCTACGTGACTAATGAAGTGTTCTTGGCGAAACGGCAAGTTCCAAATTAAATTTTAAAATTCAGAAAAATATAAATTAAAATGTCTTTCTATTTTAATATATATAAGTATACTTTTTTAGACGCAGTTGGAAATTCAATATATATACTATACTGATTAGTATATATACGTAGTAATCGTTTATATTAATTTATAAGCTATTATATATAAATATACTTATATATATATATAATAGGGATATATATATATATAGTATGATCTTACTATTAATATTAATAAATGCTATTCAGCAACGTACAAATGACTTATTAACCCTATATAATTATAATATATCTATATATACCGTATCAATAAATATACTATATATATATATTATTACAGTAAGTATATAATATTATATATATATATATATATATCATGATTGTTTTGTATATAAATACCTAGTGGGTAAAGACAAAAATAAAGTAAACCATAAAAAATTTAATAAAATAAGGAAAATCCAAGAAAATCAATTTTACTACACATTATCGCAATATGGTTTACAAAATTACCAAAGTTATAAATATGGTAGAAAATAGCCAAAAAAAAAGTGGGAAATTTTGCATAAGAACAGACAAGCTGACAAATGCAGCAAATACAAGTGGAGGCAAATCATTTAAGGACCTTGCAAAATAGAATAAGGCTAAAGAAAAGACCAAATATTAAAGGGGAAAAATATTATTAAAATTAGGAACGGATACTGCAACCAAATATATCGAAGCTATTGCAGAAACCTCAAACTTGAAGCTAATTCGAAAGCTAAACAAATCGCTCACTTAAAGCCAAAGCAAAATTGACGTAATACATTTAAAAGCAGATGTACACGAAATTTGAACTTTAATCAACATACAGAAGATATTAGAAATAAGACCTACTTGAGTACCGCGGTATCTAATTTCTCGCACTTAAAGAGCTTATTAATTTCACAACACGAAGGAAACTGCCCACATCATCTAAAGGTGGGCAATAACTCAGCAATTCTGACTTTCCTCTCAATCATCCCGGTCAGAATTTATGGAACCATACCGAATGAAGCTTACTAATAAGAAACCTTGAGAACAACAAAGAAACGTCTTCATAAACCGCTTAACACGTACCAACCAGAAAGGAGAACAAAAAAGATCTTTCAGCTATTAGACCATCTTCAAGCAACTTTATTAATTAAGCAGACCTATATGTAAATGAAACCACCTTAAAGCTCAGCTACTTCTCTGATAAAATAAAATTCATCAGTAAATAGAAGATCAGTTTGAAGTTCAAATTATTATCTTATAGTTGTTGTAAATGTGGTATGAATGCGAGGGTGGCGCAATAAGTTCGCCAAGTAAAAGCTAATTTTAAGGACGAAAATAAAAAAAGTCCCAAAATAATTATTTTTTATTGTCTTTTCGCTTCAGAAATTCAATTATTTTCACTGAATCTAGTATAACTATTTTTCAATGATAAATAACAATGATAACATTATGTTTATTTTTTAACATTTAGTATTTTGTACTCTTATATATTATTTATAGTTTGTTATATTTTTATATTTAGAACCCAGTTCAGTTTCTACTAAGCAAGAAATAAAACATTGCTGTTCTGAGCTGCGTTTTACAACCTGATGTCAGGGATTTCTCATTGATGGAAAATCAATATAGTTCTTCTAATTAAAAGGAGGCTTGGATGAAGAACTACAGAGTGTCTGTTCGCCCTCAGGACTGTGATCTATGACATGATTCATTCGCACCCGACAAATAAGTAAAGTATGATTAAGCATAGCAAACAAATAAAAATAATTAAAATAAATAAAAAATATGATACAGTATAACTTTATACTGGAGAAACATAGAGGTGTAAACACCAAACAGAAATTCTTGTATAAACTTGCAGACTCAATTTTGTCCTTTATTTTTATTTTTATTTTTTTTTACTATAAAATCCAAAACGGATCTGACGAGTATAAGAGGCACAAGAGTTCGGATAAATATTTAAGCTATTCTAATATCTTTTTTTTTATAGTACTAATAAAAAAAACAATATCAGCGAAATAGAAAAAATATTATGATGATATTGAAACAAACTAGAGCGAGGGTTTTAAGAGTTCCTTCCAGGGAAAATTAGCTAGATGCTCTACCATAAAAATTAACAGTATAATGGCAAATTTATGCGCATGCCACTCTCTTAATAAATTTTTAGATGTAAGTTTCGATAATTAAAACATTGCGAATGAAATTAATCACTTTAGACGCCAAAGGTTCGACATCTCTCAAACAATTACTGTTGTCTGACATAACATGATGTAGTAAACTATGAGAGATATAAACAGCAGTGGCTTGCAGATAAAATTAAAGCCATATTATCGATTCTAAAAGCCTGACATTTCCAAAAATACGCCATTGAATAAAATATGAGCCAAGGATATTAACGCACCACAATAGTGTTCACGTAATTTTTTTCAAGGTAAATAGTGCAGTAAAGAAGTTATAGCTAGTGTAAAAAAGTCCCGATAGCACAATCTTTGTTACTCGAGAAAGAAAAAATAAAAATCAGAAAATTACAAGAGCTTTATGAACAATACTTAGCAAAAAAAAGGGATCTAGAATACTTCATTTATACCTAACCCCGTAGTAATGAAGTATCTCGTCTTCATCATCATGGGATGAGATACTCATCATAGAATACTTCATCCTTATGATAATAGAAGAGTATCTAGTCTTCATTATCATGGGATGAGATACTCATCAAAATGGTAGGAGATAAAAGTGAAAGGGTTGAGGAAACCTAAAATAAAAAGTTATCAGGTGAAAAATAATGAATCAGGAGTCTAAAATTAGTATAGAAATTTTAAAACAAGCAGTTAGAATGTGAGAGTTATAGATCCCTCATTCCTATATGTGATACCACTAAATACTTTACTGCGCACAAGGATCCGACTACAATTTAAGATCTTTTTGCTAGTTTTTTTTAAAACCAGATTATAAGAAGCAAAAATGTGGAAAATGAATATGAACAAGCCTTTTTCCACTACCTTATAATACAAGTATACAGAAAAGTAAAGCAGGAAATCAGTAAGAAGTCGTATGCGGTGTGCATTCAAAAATCTTAAGTCTATAAAAAGCCACCAAAGTAGAAAAACTCGAGAGAAAACAGTATAGATCTATGAAGCAAGTAATTAGCTAATACATACCTGAATAAAAAGCTAGAAACGACTGGAAGTGCAAATAAGAGATGAACAGATCAGTGAAGAGCTATGCTCAGATTTTTCTTCTGTTTTTATAGACTTATCAATAATTGCAACTGCCGGACGTAATATTACTCTATTGAATGAATCTGAATTCTACTCGGTGCTATTTATTAGGATAGATTGAAAACTTTTACCCTACATAACACACTGTGATAATGGAACGACTAATAAAGTTGATACGTCATGACTGTATGGGGAAAAAAAAAGGAGCTTTCAGATACATTTACAAAGTGTTGTTGTCAAAAAAGATCAGCAAGAAATAACAAACCAACACACCCACTGTTGAGTGAACTATCCGCCATCTCGGTACAAAACACGCACCCACACACAAAAACCGCCAACATTACAAGTGAACAACGGACCAGTACATCTCACTTATACAAAACAAGAACAAATAAATTCAAAACCAGGTTGCAGTAATAACAATAATACATTCAGCACATAATAAATCCAAATAATAATATATATATTAATAATAACTCAATTTAAAATTAACATAAAATAATAATTAACATCAAAGTCATTCCTGATCATGCTGAATAAATAAATATATAATTAAAAATAAATACACTAATAATAATAATGAATAATAATATAATAATTAATAATAATAATAATAATAATCAATTAAATGTAATAATATAAGTAATATAAAATAATAATAATGACAAATAAAAATGACAAATTTTGACAAAGAAGTAGTAGTAGTAATAAGTAATAATAATTAATTAATAAATCAACAGGTTATGCTAACTTTGTGCTTCAAAAAGGTCACATCATAGACTACAATAAATGAAAAATTCCTAGAAAAAATCAAACAAACTGTTGAAAAGAAATAACAAAGTTCATTAAAGACAATAAAATATTTGCTATTAAGCTGCCCTCCACATCAAATTCCCACTATTAGTCATTCCAGTAATTGATTAAAAGACCAGAAAAATTCGTGAAAAATGGTAACACTACACTAAGCCACTATTTACACAATTTCTCGCATAAGACGACAAAAGAAAAGATTCAGTGACCAAAGAGCAGCGATGGTTCAATATCGTTCACCGCAGCACTCCAACTGATGAATTTAAGAGATACAGATAAGAAAGATAATGAATCTATGAGTCCATCAAAAGACGTGGACAAGTCTATTTTACAGAACTCTTAAAAACTCTAAGCACAGTAATTTCTAAGAAATTTTAAACTACCAGAGCTAATTTAAAATAAAGCTTAAAGGTTTAAAGATAAAGTGATTAAGACCATACGCACCTGGTGTTCTAGACTAGGCCATAATTCTTACAAGCTATTGCTGATTAATGATTTTCTAACAATAGCTATAGCCGCACCAGAATTAGGGTAGTGTTCATATTATGAAACCTCATACAAAAACTATAGATGATTTGGATACTACTACTATTGTATTGGCAGGGCAGAAAAAAAAAAACAGTTGACTATTTTCTAATTTAGAAATTTGATGATATTACACTTCAGCAAACTTTTTAAGTGCCTGCCGTCACTGTCGCATCTACATCACTCGCGTATAATGCGCTTACGTTTTTGATTCCTATCTTGAGGCCGTTCACACCTCCTCCTTGAATAGGTCTGCCATCTGCCCGTAGAGCGCTGCGGCGCACACCTGTATACTTTATGTAATATATAAATATTTAAAAAAAAGAATACTTGTATATTTTAAAACATATATTTTTTATACAGTATTTTTTATTAAAGTTTTACTGGATTTCAAAAAAATATCAGTTAATATCTGATAAATAAATTTTAATCATGTGTAAATCTTTCTCACATCGCCTAACTTAATCCTTAACGCTTAAACTTCTTAACTTAATTAAACTTTCTCCCAGCCTAACACTCACAATTCTTAATCTCACTCGCTACACATTATCAAAAGATCTATAGAGAAACCTATTATATTAACAAGGAGCAATGAAAAAAATTATAGTATCGGACTCAAGGTTGGTATACTTTCTGAGAAGGACTCATATTATTTTCCATTCTTCGCATAAGGTGAATTTTTACTCCGAATTTTTTGAAATGTATAATTGCTCTATTAACTATAAAACGAATTTGTATATAATAAGCTTTTTACGCTGGCGAATAAGATGTTCCTCAATTTTATAATTGAATATTAAAATCATACAGACTTATATCAGGATCGACTCGGCGTAGGTACACCTCCACGCTCGGCACGCGCAGCGCAAGCTGCACCGAGTGCTGCGCCAGCGGTCTGCATGCAGCCACGCTAGCCTGCTGTGCTTTAGTTTCTTTAGTTTCTTTAGTTTCTTTAGTTTTTTATTATTATCCCATAAAATTCTATCAATAACAAATTATTTACTATCTGATAAAATAATTGTTGAATAATGAAAAAAACAATAATCATTATTTATTAATTATATGCATTTAAATGTATTGAAAAACTATGTTATCCCGGCAACTATATATCTTGTACATAAAAGTGTTGACTCTTTTTTTATGATCTTCTCCACTTCGGATATTAAAATGTACTTAATCTTCTCTAGTTTTACTAGCTTTACAAAGTTAAAAATTTATTGTCTCCTCTGTGTGTGTGGGCTCTGCGAATTCTTGTGAACTATTTTCTATACTGTATTTTTCCAAATATCTGTTAAGTTGCTAGATATATGACACTTTTGTTACGAGTAACATATTTGGCTATCTACGATACGCAATATATCTTTGTATATGCTCATGATTTTGTGTATATTATATATGTCACTTCTATTATATTACTATTCTAAAATATATAATTCATTCGATTCATCACTTATATGGATAATATAGTATTATTATATATTATACCATATTAGAATACTATTACTATAATAAGACAATATATATCACTTTTTCTCTAACTCTCATATATACTATATATACATATTATTACTTTCCCTATCATATATACTCTCATTACTTATAATGGAGACCAGGATTGAATTTGCCTAGCTATTCTAGTTCCCTGTCACCCAAAAATTCAGACCGGTGATATTTTTTCGAGGTGTTGAGCCCTCTTGCATACCAAGCATTTGGTGGGCAATTTTACGAGCTATATAATATCCTTTTGATTACCGATATCTGTATTCTCTCTCTTATCACGTTAGGGCCCACTTCATCGAGTTACAACTTCGTTACGATAAATCCTCACTTCTCTCATAAAATGACTATAATTCTCAGATAGTCCATTACCTTCTCTACTCATCCGATTCTACCATTTTTTCTTTCATATTTGTGCTTCTCTCTTGCGTATATTCATATAAAGCGGTGCCTAATAATACTTAATCTTTAGGATTAATCATTCTCTCTCATTCCACTTTTACCTGCTGTTCCTCTTCTCTCTCGTTCTCTTCTCTCTCTCTCTCTCTCTCTCTCTCTATGCTCTCCTCCATCAATGCTATTATTTACTTCATTTTAATCCAGAATACTAGCTCGTGTTATTTTCTATACCCTCTCCATCATATTACTCTATTCTCTATAATCTCATATCAATTTCTCTCTCGTGATATATATTACTATACTCTCAATTATTTCTCACTCACACTCTTATCTATACTTCTCTTTAATCTCTACTCAGGTTTCCTCTACTATCTATCAATCTCACAAAGATACCTATACCACTTACCTACTTCATTCACCTTAATATTTCTTGCTCTTATCGCTCATTCATCAGGCTTCTTAGGTTAGTTTATGGTTATGGTGAGGTTATGGTTATATTTAGGTTAGGTTATTAGGAAGACTATTTCACGCCTAGGTTAAATTTTTCTCATTCTACTTCTTCTTTGCTCTTCTATGTTCTCTCTCTCTATCTTCTCTCTTCTCTCTTCTCTCTCTCTCTCTCTCTCATCTCTAAAATAACTTTTCTGGCACTTTCTCCCTATCTTCTCCTCCCTCTTCTCTCTTTCTCTTCGGCTCATAGCTTCCCCTCTCACAATATCTGGATCTCCTTTCTCTCCTTTCCATCTAAACTCTGGGTTCTCATCTCATGTCCTATATTATAATACTATATATATATAATAAAATATATTATTCATTTTTTTTTGTCCTATATATGCACCAAGTTTTAACATTTTTTTTCTTTCCTTAATATTATAATATTATATCCACATTAAAAACACACATCTAAAAAAGTGGAGCTGGAACCTCATCAATTGGCTTTATAAGTAATTATTATATATATTAATATATATCCTAACAAAAGATTATTACTACTATTACTACTGTTATTATTATACTTATTATATAAATATTTATAAACTGCACTTGGCCACCACCTTCTTCTGCTCTTCCATTCCACATTCAACTGTTAAACATCCTTAAGTTCCCTACTTTAGGCACATCCACGTAACTTTCTTTGCACTGGTAACAACTGCTTCCTTCATTTGCTTTCCAGATTGGTTCAGTTTCAACTTGTTTCACAAATTCCCAACCCTGATATACTTTTGCGAGCGCTCTTAAGTACTTATCCCTATTACCTAATATACTATATAATATAATATTATATAATATTAAAGCAATAAAAGGGTATACTGGCACCAATGGGAAGAGAATACAAATTCCAAAAAACTAAACATAAAATGAACATTAATAAAACCTTTTTTTAATATCGTTTATTGTGCTTCACCTCAACTCGTAAAAAAAACACAAAATTCGTGTATGTTCCCTTCCCTTATCCCTGAAACAATCTTATACTAACAATGTTCAAATACAATGGCTCAACAAACCGCCACAACTATTCCTTAAATTTTAAATGAATAAAACAACATAAAATGAAGCTTTTAATTATTCGGGATTTTTTTTTTTTATTTACCAGGCACAAATTCCTATTTAGACAACTAACTCACAACCCACAAGCAAACTTGAGCAATCAATATACTAGTAAATTTATTTATAACACAGTTACAATACACTAATATACCTTTATATGAAGGTGCCAACAATATCATATCATCAAACTATATTATATATAACATAATAATTAATACTATAATAATATTCACACATATTATTATTATTATATACTAACTATAATTCAGGTACTATATATAATAATTCATTCATTATAAACTACTATAATACACTTATAATAACCGTAAATTAAATATATATATAAACCATTATATATATTTTATACACTAAAACATAAATTAAACAGCTATGATGATGGTTTAAAAAGAAAAAAAAAAAGTTTTAGTAAACATAAATTCAAAATTAATTTTCAAATAATACAACACACACACCAGCACCATCTATATTTAAGGGTTAAGAAGGATGTTTCTAACACACATTATACTTCCACAATCTTTATCAGGAAATATTATACCACTAATTTATATATCCCCTCATAAAGAACACATTCAAACTAATCCGACCCCACTTATTATACACATTTGGCATCGTCCATTTCAATTTTCAATACTCCCACCACTCCGACACCCCAAAGGCTGTCCTGTTTATACCATCCACCTCTTCTTATTTGAATCCACAACTATGAACATTTGGTTCATCTGTTCTCAGCCAACAAATCATACTAAGTATCATTATCCCCTGAAAGCTTCTCAACTGCACTCAACATCAAACCAATGCCAATTCATAACAATCATTTTGTCGAGAATATACGAATAAAATCTTACTGCCAGAAAATCGCAACTTCTTCAATAATACAATTACCTAACGGCACTGAGATGGGACCAGTTCGTCACAACCACACGGGATACCTCTGAACCTTTAAACTGCCTTATAAATATCCTCAACATTGTGGCTATTATATTGATAAATAATAAAATATAAGAATATATTAATTTCGCTACTTCATCATCAGAATAATTCTAATAATTAATATTTTTTTCTCTTCTTTATTTTTAATTACAAATGCCTTTAATAGTATTGGCCTCCCAATCATTTAAAATATATAAGCAGAATTGGCACAAGAACAGTTTCCATTGTCCTCTCTCCCTCATCATAATCCACATTACACCACCTCAACAAAGACAAACACATTTCCACACACACACACAACATTTATGTAATTTTTTCCACACAGCTGCACTTTCTTCTCTCTCTAAAATATCACCATGCTCTTTTATATAAGTGTTCACACAATGCTGTCGCGAGACTAAGCTGTGCAACAGCCAAAATCCATAAATTTTGCCCTTATTTCGTTAAATACATTCCATCTTCCACAACCACGTATCTTCTATCCTCTTCCTCCCTCCACTAAGGAGAACAACGATTGAATTTTTAATCCCTACTGACCATTCCATGTTACCCAATAACGATTCTTTACAATTGTTTGTTTAATCAGCCTTAACTTTAAAAGTTTTTAAATAATGAATTATTTCGGGAATAAGATCCTAGCTTGTTGTAATTAAAGGCGATCACGAGTAGCACAAAGACACTTGGACATCTTGTTAGGCGCTTCAGGTTTATTAAGACCTTAGCGGGATGTCCCTGGAAGGGGAGCTTCAAAAAGATTTAAAAGGTGCGCGAGATTATGTTTATGAGGGAGAAAACGGACAGACGCGGTTGTCCAACTCCCAACATTTCTACCATACAACACATACCCTTGGTCACATTCTTCTCACACCCCTGTCTTGTAGTAATAACGCAGGATATAACGGATTTGGGCAATTCCTTTCCTAACACGCCTCTTCTCTGAACACAGTAGTGGGCAGTGAGGTATAAGTAGGATAGGGGTGGATTTTCCCAACAAACAATTAACATATGTAAAGAGAATTGTTTGTCCTAGCAAGAGGCCGGGTGTGGATTATAAGTTTATGTTGTCACAACTGCAATTCTTTGAAATTTGGATAAAAATTGGTTATGGGTTGTGGCTCGTTCTGGTTTAAGAAGTTTGCCTGGAGGTTTATGAACGTGTATAAATTGCCAAACGGTTGCCAAACAGAAAGGAGAAAAGATATTAGGCCCTCCACCCGAAGATTATATCAATACATAAGGACATGAGGAGGACATATAACATCGCTGGGGTAATATGCCCCTCCGCTACTTTTAACCTTTATAAATAAATATCAATCAAAAATAACCTTAATAATCTTGGAGTGAAAAAAATTTCATTGTGTCCCCAATTAACTATGGGACATTGCAGTTGTATTAATGCTTGCATAGTGTGACCAATTCAATTCATATTTTTGGTTTGTTACTTGTATATCACTCTAGGGGTTGGAGGAGAGATTATAATTTAGAACTAGTCTTATTCATTACATTTGACGAGCTGAAATGGTGTGCCATTTTGATTTTTTAGTTTGTTTCAGACAATATAAGCTAATTCGATCCATAAATTACTATTGGAAAAACTGACATACTAGCTTTTGATGAGGTATACAGAAATTTTTTATTAAAGGTTTAGTTTCCCAGTATTATTCCGGCCACCAACCCATTAAGACGAGGCTACGCCCTACTAATAAATTTTTTTAAATATATTTAGTTAAATTTTACTATTTAATAAAAATATTAAAATAGGCCAAAATACATCACATAATAAATAAAGGATATATAGGTGCACGGGCCTACAAGATGTTGGGCTTTAAAGTTGTATAAAATGTGTGATACATGGGCCGCGTGCGTCTTAGGGAAAGAAATTAGAAGACCTTGGTAAAACTAAAAAATCAAGACTGGCGAACGCGAAACACGTCCCGGGTGAGACGGGAGATAATTTTAAAATCTAATTACTATTTTAATTAGTTAAGGTTATTAATTATTATTAATTATTATATTATTATTAGTTTTATTATTATTATTTTAGTTATTTGTTCCTTAATTATTATATATTTATTTAATCGGTATTAGTAATTCAATGGGTCATTCCAATTCTATTTTATATATTTATTATTTATTTTATTTTATATTTTTATAATTTTATTATTTTTATTTTATTATTATTATATATAGAGGGAGAATGTAACCCGCATACTCCGAAGCCGAATGAAAATTTAACCCTCCCATTTTTTAATGGGTTAGGCGTTCCCTTTCCTTCTATTTGCGATTTTCATATCTTTCACAAAACTACTTTATACCTCAGACAACCATAATTATTACCTGAAACACACCATGTTAATCCCACATATCATAATTACCCATACTTTTAAAGATTAACATAATACAACCTACCATCTTTACTAGATTTAAACACTTTTACAGATCATCCACTATCATTAACTTTTACTTATACATATATCTCCTAGTTTGTGTGTGGATGGGGGAGAAAGATAAAATATGCTCCACACATCGTTTTAATTACCTTACGCTAGGTCGTAAGAAAGTCCGAACATATAGGGAGAACCTGAGGTTATATGAATAGTTTTATTGGTAGTTATTGGCCTGCCTCCTCTATCTACCTAAACCTATATTAATTTCTTTTGCCCAGAGAATGGCCTAATTGCAGGCCTCGGGAAGAAGGTCGTGAAAAAATGCCGTAATAAACGGGTCCCATCCTTATCCTTTATACCGGCGAATTTAAGTATATATGGAATCGTATAATTGGAGGTACTAAATGGAATGTCCAAGAGGAATTAAAATGTTGAGGTAAGAAATGAATTAAGGATGAAGAGGTGAATTGAGGATGTTAAATTATTAAGAAAGGGCAAAATTTTAGATATTTGGCTCGTTACTGTGACTGAAACCAAAGATGAAAGGAAATCGATAATGAAATTGCAAGTGGTGTGAGTGGTTTTAAAATGTGGATGTGATCTTTTAATGACTGAAGATATATTGAGTTCCATTTACTAAAGAAGGAAGTTGCAATTTTGATGAGTGGACTACTGTATGGTACAAAGCTTAATGGTATGAATTATTAGGGATTGTGGAGAAGTTTAGCCATAAATTTTCCCATATAATATTGGGTAAAAATTTAAGTTTGAAAAAAGGTCAAGTAATGTTGTGTATGGGGAGTTTGGTGACCGTTATGGTCCCCAATCCTGAGAGAAAAGCGTATGAAGAAAGTATAACGATTATTTTTTTATGGAGGATAATTCCTAGATATAATGATGTTCTGGATTATTGGGAGTTGGGAAGTAGGAAGGGCTTTTCAAAGATTGATATTAAGTTTTTTGGGGGGCGAGGTTAGACTCCGCTTAGAATGGTTTGGTGATTTTAAGGTTGATCAAAAAAAGGGATGGTACAAATATTATAATAGGATTTAAGTTTATTATGGGGTGGCGGATGAAAAAATGGAAAGAAATGGTATTGTTTTTTTCTCTGATTTCTTATGAGTGGAAAGAGAAAGAGGGTAAAATTATAACTTATATATATATATATAATAGGGATATTACTAGTGAAGATCTACAAAACATTGAATTGGTTGACAAAGGGGTAGAAAAGATGGTATCAATTATTGAAAACTTTTTCCAGGACAATAGAAGTGCTTTAATTTTAACTCGGGCACGGTTAAGTTTAGCATGAATTTTGTTAATTCCGATTCAGGCAACCCTATTTATAAAGGAAATTGCGAAATTAATTTTAATAAATACTTAGTATGTTCTTATGTAATTTATTAAATTTATTACTTTAGTGGAGTAGGGCCTTGTAGATGGAGTGGAAAGGTGATACGTAAAAGGAAGTTAAGGGTTATATAAAACATGAGAGTAAAGTGGGATAGTTGAAATTTGCCACGGGAAATAAGGTAGTAAAGATTACGTTTTTATGATAGATGGCTTTCGTTTAGGTAAAATAATGGGTGATAATTGTGAGCATAGTATTTGGAAATACTAAACAAATCCTGGGGGCAAATGAATAAGGAAGCAAATTTTAGTGTATTAGTAAGTGGCGCCAAAGGAAGTTTATTGTTGGATGTGTAGTTGTAAAGTAGTAAAGTAAGAATGTTTAAAGTGAATAGTGGAATGAAATTTTGAAAAATGAAGCGGTTTAAAAAAGGTAAAAAAATAAGAAGGCCGAGTGGGGTTGAAATTGTACTTAAAAGCAATGATGAAAAGACCAAAAGACAGATGCTTGGAATTATAATAAGGAGGAAAAAGAAATCACTTAAAGGTGGGGGTAGAAATGGAGAAAGAAAAACAAAGAGGTAAAATATGACAAGTTTTATTATTGGAAGGGGGATAGAATGTGGACTATACAAGGGAAAATAGGAGTGACCCATCTATTACCTAGGAAGGTAATAGAGCGCGTAAAAGTAAGTTAAGAATGAAGAATAATGAGGGTAAATCCTGGCTTAGAATAAAATGAATAGGGATGGTGGGCATTTGGTAACTTGATGAAAATGGGTTGTGAGGAGTAAAGTTTGTAGTTAAAAGAACACTTTCGAAAAATCGGCTCAAACAAATAATTAATAACAGTAATAAGAGGTTGATACTGTGTGGGATAGGGGTTTTGGGATGGTGCAAGAATGGTAATAGGTTTTATTTTTTGGGGTTTGGGAAAAATGAGGTTTTTTATTATAGATAAAGGAGGAGGTAAAATGGGTTAAGGAGTGAAAAAGTGGTCTCTGGTGAAAGAATGGGGTAATAAATCTGGCAGGTAATTTAGATGAAAAAATTTACTGGGTTGAAAATGACTCAAGAACCGTGAGGCCGAGATTGGTGCATTTGAATTTGGGATTAATTTGGAAAGTTGTGGTAATAAAAATCCGTTATAAGAGGGTATAGTTCCCAAGGGATTGATGTTAGGAGAAGCGAGGTAAATAGTTAAAAACACGTTGGAATATAAGGAAAGTAAGGGTAAAGGGCATAGAAAAAGGGGAACTGAGGTAAAGAAATTATAGCCGGGAAATAAGTTTTTGAGTAATTAGTAGGGAAGCGTATAAATGCTAGGTATTTTTGGCCTAACATGGATCGCTCATCCGAGTGGAACTGAATAGGACTTGATTGGTGAAGAACAAGGGTGCGTTTTTTAGGAGTGGTAGAGGATGTTTGTGGGATCAAATCTTTTACCATTCGGAACCAGAGATCGCATGGTGTAGAGAAAAATGAAGGTTTGAAGAAGAAAGAATAATAAAAAATATGTAATTGTTATTTTAGGTTATTTTTATTGAGATTTGACAACCACGCGCTGTATGGATAGAGTTAAATAGAGAAGGTTTCTTGATAATATAGGCAAGGATGATATTAAGTTGGGGATATATGGTGGTTGGTGGTAGGCTTTCTGAATAGGAATCAAAGTAATGTTATGACGATAGTGAAAAAGCGTGGGTGTTAAGAATAAATGAGTGGGAATTCCAAAAATGTAATTGGGGTTTAAGGAATTAGATACAGCCTGAAGTAGTAAGAACAGGTTTTTTGTGTTTTTGTCATATCTACTTCCTTTGTATATTATTCAAGATTTGTTTTTGTTTTTTTTCGGCTTCGAGAGTTCATGAAAGAAAAGAAAATTACTTGATAGGATTTGGGAGAATGATGTGGAAGGTAAAAAATGGATGGAAGACTGATATGGGAGATGAAGTTTGTGAGGAAGGTGGGCCCTAGACACCCATTATTGATGTATGCCGGATAGAAAGCTAGTATTTTATGGATTCTGTTATTATGAGTAAATAGGGGTGTCGCAAAAATAGCATGAAATAGAGTAGTTTGTATTGGAGAGAGGAATTGGTAGGAGATGATTTGGCAGGGGTCGTGGGTAAAAGCGGGAAGCGAGGGCCGTTGAAAACAGTAAAACGCTTTGTGCACTATACGACCGTAAAAAGAGTGTTATATATGGTTTGTTGAGTGGAGGACACTCTTTCCATTCAACAAACGAAGTTAGAGTGTTGAAAAGTAATAAAGTTGGATGGTTGAAGCAGCGGAACAAAAGTGGTCTGGGAGTTTTAAATATTTAGGGTTAATATGTTGGATGAAGAAAGGGACGGAGAACCGGTGATCCACGATGCAAGGGGCAAGTGTAGTCAGGGCCTTTAAAGATAATAGATTTAGTGGAATTATTTAGCAGAATTGTTTTTTTTTTTTTTTAGGATTTTAGTGACCCGCGGTGGATTTTTTTAAATTATATTGCTTGTTTGGATGGTAGAAATAATGAGTATAAGGTAATTAAAAGTCCTTAGAGTTTATGGTTAGCCTTTAGGTCTTACAATGGAGGGTGGATGTTGTTACTATACGTGTTTATGGTTAATATGTTAAGATGAGAATAACTATGGTCATGAAGAAGAATTAAGAAGTATAGAATACCTAAAAGTTTGTCAATGTTGGTTTCAATGGAAACAATCCTTTTAAGAGCGTAGTGCCTTAGGTCGTTGAAGAAAAGAATTGATACAAAATGAGAGATGACACCTTATTAGAGAGTAATTGTCGGTTGTGGAAAGAAAGGGGTTAACATGGATAGAGAATAAAGTGATGAAAGTAATGTATGAAAGATGGTTTGGTCATAAGGATGGAAAAAAGTGGGATCGAATGAATAGAGCTCGTTCGGACTTTTTGGGTTTTTTATAAAGCGTCAGAAAATGGTAGATTGTGTTAATAAAGAGGTTGAAAGGGAACGGAAAGGGTGGTGTTTTATATGGGTAAGGTGATTACAACCAGAAAGATCACACGGACACCGTGGAGAGGAACCGAAAAAGAAAAGAAGTGGATTGAAGTCAAGTAAACCGAGGGAAGAATTGGATTTTTGAAGGAGACAGAAGGATGAGTGAGTTTTGGGTGAGGTAGAGGCGAGAGAAGAAAGGTGTAATTAACAAAGAAAAATGTTAAATGAGCTAGGGAGGATTGGTGAACGAAAGGGGGGTTAACTGGTTTGTTGGCCCACAAACGACTCGGAGCCAAGAGGTGAACACCTCACTCATGTGACGATCTACCATAGGGTGGGGGAGGAAGGGTCCATCCGCTTTGTTTCCAAATGAAGCACCCCGCTTCTTAGGGTGGATCTTTCTTGAACCTGGCCCCGAATTGAGTTTTACCTCACTATTCAATGGGTACTAAGGCCCTGGGCCCTTAATCCTTTTGATCGACTTCATGTCCCCATTGGTTTTTCTTCTAACTGCTATTGGATTCTTTTCCCCGAATGAAATCAACCTTATATTAAAAAAGAATTTTCTTTTCTTTAGGGAAAAAATAAGAGGAAGATAAAGGAAAAGAAAGAAAATTATATATATAAATAATTTATATTGTTAATATTATTTATTAAATTATTAATATTAAATTATTATTATCATTATTATTATTAAGTTTTTTATTATTTACCTCTCCTTAGTCTTACCAATTGAACATTCGGGGGGTGGAGGATGTACAAAACCGTGGGCACACTTGAAAAAATCTGAAGGCGTTAGAGCATTAAATCATTTTGATAGTATTGAAACCACACAAACTTCTCGAGCCCTAGCACTGGATAACTATTATTATTGTCCTCGGACTTAATTTACGATAATGCCAAAAGAACAATAACCACATTTTTAAATGGATTTCACTTTCACCTACCACCCTCCCCCACCATATAGGTATACAAAATCTCTTTCGACACGCAGGAGAAAACTTTCAATACCTTTTTATGAGGAAAATGATCCTATTTTCTCCTACAATACAGGGATATAATTTGAGAATATATATATTAAATTCCAAGCTTTTAAGAATTCACGGAGAATTGAAAAAACTAAAATTACCCTATATTTATTATTGTTTAAAAACAAGCCCTTTGGTTCCTGCAATATAATCCACAATAAGTGTAGTTATCAACCATGATGACCTTGAATGCTTTGACACAATAGCTTAGTTTTATTAAAAACTGTCGGCCCACTCAATTTTGTTTGTAATTTAGTAAAGTTGATGCTCTTGGTTTTCTAACTTGCCCTTTCATCTTGTAAACTCTTTATTTATTATTAAGGAGGTGGGCTAATACGAGAGGCCCGCAAGGGAGTTTGGTGGAGTTGGGTTAGCATTGCGACGATGATCACAGAACCATTTTTTAAAAGGTGGAAGTGGGTCAAAACATAAAATTTTATTTTTTTACTATAAAAAAAAAAGAAAGTGGTCCAAGAGTCGATGGGTCCCAAGAGACGAAATAATTTTCCAAGAATGTACCTCCGGAAGGCCTTGAAAAAAAAATTAAGGACCTTCACAGTCGAACCCTTAATTTAGTGAATTGGTGGAAAAAATTATTCATTAGTCGCGAAATATTTACCGAAATATATGTACATATGAAATGAAAATTCCAAAAAGAGCCTTTTTTTGTAATTTGTAAAAGTTATTATGTATATTATGTTATATATAGCAAGTTGTTCTATCAATTAATTAATTATGATTTTAAAATTTTACTGTATAATTTTAATTGTGAATTATACCATTAACCTAATTTTTTCTCTTAAATTTACAAAATCATTTTACATATTTTTTGTATTTTTTTAGTGATGTTAAATAAACCTTTTAAGCATAATGTTCCCTTGTTGGAAAAAAATAAGTGTTTTAAATTTTCAGGTTCAGAGAATCTTTTTACAAACATTTTGCCAACCCGATTCGTTTAAGCATGTATCAAAGCCAGAAGTTGTTTTACTGGTCCAAACTACTTTCGGACGCCAGTGGAATCCCTCCCTCAGTCATAACATAAAAATAGAGCGGCCTGCATTGAACAAGAATGTCCCATTCTAAACAAGGCCTGCAAACTATAATTTGTATCCTTGAAGGTTGGAATTGAGAAATCCCTTTATGGCCAGCATCTCTTAAGAGCACCAGAAAAGCAGCTTAGAGAAGTAATATAATATTATTAAGATTGTTATATAGTATATTAATATATATATATTATATAAATATATATAATAATACTATATATATAAATATATAAAATTATAATATAATAAATAATTATATATATAAAATAATAATATATATATATTTATATATATAATATAACTATATATAAATATATTATATCTAATATATTTATATTATATATATATATATATTATATATAATATATATATTATATATTAATATATATATATTATTCTAAATATAAATTATATATATATAATATATATATATTTTCATATATTTATATATATTATAAATTATATCATTATATATATAATTATATATTATTATATAATTATATATATATATATAATATATATATATATAATTATATAATGATTAATATATATATATTATATATATATAAATAATATTAAATATAATATATAATATATATATATATTAATATTATTATTATATTATATATATATATATTATATTTAATATTATAATATTATAATTATATTATTTTATTAATATATATTATATTAAAATATATTAATTATAATATATGATTATATATAGATAATATATATTATTATATATATTAATATTATTAATATATATAATATTATAATATAAAATATATAGTAGTATATATATAGTATATATATTAGTAATATATTATAATATATATTATATTATATATATATATATAATATTATATATATTCAATATATTATCACTATTAATTTATAATATATAATATATATATATAATTATATATAATTAAGGATGTCCTGAGGAAACCAGAAATCTTTTGGTTTCCGGGCCGGAACCTGGAAACTTTCCCCCGGAAACGATTGGGAGGCAAAATCAAATGTATTAAGGTAATTTTTTACTCTGTTAAAGCTACATATTCCTATCTTTAAAAACTTTGTCCTGATTCCCCACAAAGTGGAGGTCTCCTCCTCAGAAGTAATTTAGCCCACATCCTTAAGTGTCCCATACATAAATCTTATGGAGCTCATTAGTTCTGTTAAGAACCAAAATTTGAATAAAGCCTGGATCAAATAAGTTTTATTAGTAAAAAAAGAAGGTTTCTGAAATATTAGTTCTACGGGTCTTTCAAAGTTTTAAAAAAAGGCTTTTTTTTTTCAGAAGCCTGGTAATGGTGTTTGAGGATAAGAGATGACGTTTTAACTCCACAACAATGGAGAGGCAACTTTTTTTCCTACACCACAAACATTTCAAAATCAAATAAGTAACAAATTTTAGTTAAAATAATTAATGGAATCTTGTTTTAAAAAATTTTTTGCTTTAAACAGTATAAGTGTAATACTTATTTTTTTTGGTTGAGTAAAGTTTTTCTTTACTTTTAAAGTTTTAATTCTTTTAATAATGATTATTAAATAAATAATAATATAATTAACAATAAACTAATAATATAATAATATTTACAAATTTAATATTTTAATACCCCAGGGGTCTAAAGATTCAAAAGAAAACCGGAAGAGATGAACAAAAAAGAAATCCAAAATGTGAAATTAAGGTTTTTCTTTGTATATTTTCCTTCTATTTTCTGGGTTTTGTTTGATATTTTTTTGTTTTTTTAGTCCAGATTTTTTAATGTATATTTAATAATAATTTAATCCTAGCTAATGAATACCTAATTAATGACAAGTATATTTCATCTACATAATAAGTCAAAATTTATCAATGTTGTTTTTCTTTGAATTATTAGTTTAATTAGAAATAAATAAAAGAGTAACTACCACAGAATTTAATGCTCACTCACTGGTCACACAACTATATGATATATATTATAATTATATATATAATTTAAAATATCATAGTATATAGTTATATATATTTAGTAATATATATATATTTACCTATTTATAAATGATATATATTTTAAATATAATAAATAAATTGCGTTTATTAAATAATATTATTTTCAATTCCAATATATAGATGATATATATATATAGGTGGTCTAAATATAATATAATAATATAAATATAAAAGAAAGTGGGCGGGCACTCAATCCGTATAATAGTTTAATAAATATAATTATATAATATATTATACAGTATATATAAATTATATAATTATATTATAATATATAATGATATATATATATAAATAATCAATATATAATATATATATTATATATATAATATATATATAATAAATATATATATATAATAATATATATTATATTATATATAAGTATAGGTGAAACTAAATGAAAGTATTAAGCCACACCATCAATGATCTTAGAATTATACTACACCAATAAAAAGGGGAAAAGGAAAAAAGCTTATAAACCATTATTGTGAGTTTAGCGTATTTTGAAGAATTTGTATGGAAAAATGAAAACTAAAAATTGAAAATTCAGAATTTTTTTAAAATTCTCCAAAATTAACGAAATTTTGCACAATCATAATATCCCTATTTAAAATCAGCATAAGAAAATTTAAATGAAAAAAAGGAAATTTTTTTTTTTTTTTTACTAAAGAAATACCCCAGGGGTAAACCGCAAAGTGATGAAACAGAGTCGGGGTTCCTCCTCGGCCCTCTTGAGGGACGGGACCCGAACCCCCGGGGGGGACTTCGTCCCCCCTCTGTTCCCACCGTCGGCTCCGAGCCCCCTAAAAAAATTCCTACGCTGATTCCAAAAATTTACAAAATATCAGAAATAAATCCTTTTTTCATACAAATTTTACACGCTAAGACCGCATATATGTTATTAGTTTTTCTTTAATTTTTAACT
>JABUQX010047411.1:45000-50811 GCA_015478945.1 Trachelipus rathkii | reverse complement strand
TTTTTTATGTATACCTATGATTAAAATCGTATGCTATAGGAATAGACGCAGTTGGCTCTTCTGAAATCAGAAAATGTTTTGCCAAAATTTCTCAATGCCACTTCTCTACCCATCTAATTCTTTCTATTAACACCCCATCCATAATACAAATTTGAAGTAACCAAATGGAGACATAACACATCCCTAGACCTCACTCCAGACTATTAATAATTAATAATCACTTTTTCGACTCCATTTCATTCACATTACACTATCTGATACGCTTCAATTATAGTCATACAATAATATTAGAGAATTCATTCAGAAGCCTACCACCAACACTATATATATCACTAACACCTGCTTTATAAGCTTTCTATTAATCCTATCATAACTCGCCTTCTGTTGCATCTAAATCATAAACCTTTAAATACATATTTATTCTTATCTTCTCTCTCATATTTTCCCTCAATCATATTGTATTCCAATGTAAAAGATTTGAATCCACAGCACACATTTCTCTATACACGTTTACAACTACTAAACGACAACTTTTTTCTTCACCAATATACAGTGCTTTCATGTTCCACTTATATATATATATGTTATTTTAATAGATTAGTATATATAATATAAATTATGATTGTCTCATATATGGCTTTACCAATAATATACCTAAGATAAATAAATCATGGTAACATTAATACTATATATTTTGTATGAGCAATACTTATACGAATAATCAATATATACTCACAACATTTATTTATCTATTGAGATATTGCATATATTATATATTATAATATTTAGTAAATAATATACAGTATGTACTAATTATACGTATATATATATAGTAGAAATTGTAGGGAGAACTTATTAATTTGTATATTACAATAATAATATATATTTATATATATATTATATATAATATATTACATAATATATATATAATAATTATTTACTTAATGACATAACTAATATACATTTAATTATTTTAATAAATAAATATATAAGGTTTATTATCTAGTTCCACACTAATAATAGCTAGACTTGTAAGTGTTCTATTTCTACCATTTCTGAAGAAAAACATTTACTACCTAGAAATCGTAGAGGTAGAAACAACACGTGTTAGCCTATCCATATCTCCCCTGTTTTTGCAATATAGAAATTACAATAATATGTTTAAATCTGCATTGTTGAAAATATGAAGACATAGCAGATAATTTTACTGTGATGAAAATATAAAACAAAGAATAAGGTATTCTATCACTTTTGTAAATAATAAAGGAGATATTTGGATTTTTAACTTTTTACACTCTTTGAGCGGTTTTTGTGGAATTTATACGTATATTATATATAAACACATTATATTATATATACAGATAGTATATATAATTATATATAATATATAATTATATTATTAATAATATATATAATAGTATATATATATATTTATATTAAATATAATAATATATATAATATACTGCAAATTAATACTATAGATAAATAAATAATATATTATTTTTAGTAATTTATATAATAGTTATATTATAGTAGACTATTTTATTTGTCAAAGTTATTAATACTGCGTTATATATAACGATTATTATAGACTATTTAAATACCCAACTTCAAAATGTGGTAGAGGAAATTGTGGTCAATTAATGGTAAGAGAGGCAAATATAATATATTTTTTTAAAGTGACTTAACAAGTCACATTATAATTACGCAGAGGTATTCCTATTATGAATTAAAGTGAGAGATTTATCTGTACTCCAGCTACTGGCTGGCGGCGCATTATTTTATGTAAGATCCATGGCACCTCATCGTTATACCAACTGGAGAACACCTATTATTCCGCGATTCATTTTTTGGAGGGCTTCATTTTTTTATGGAGGGGTGAGCAATTAAGAGAGAGATCATATTCATTAATTAAAGACCACCAATGAAATCTCCCCCAATTAATCTCTCTCTCTCATTTACTACAACTACTCCATTCGTGACACTCTCTTTAAGCTTTAATCCACAATTTAGGGGATTTTTTTGAATTTTTCCTCTTCTAGGGGTTTTGAATTTGTTTAAATTTTTATCTTTTCCCATTCTAGTGTTACATAGAATTCACTTTATTCCACCATTAAAGGTTTTTAGATAAGTTATCAACCACAGGAATCGAATCTCTATAGGGGGGTTTAATAGAAGTCTATTAATATTTTTTTAAAAAAAAAAAAAAAAATTAGGTTTTGTAATGAAAGTCTTAAGAATCGCAATTTTTGTATTATATTATTAAAATATATATATAATATAAATCAGTAAATATAGATATCACTTATTATGATTACTTAGCTAAATATATAATATTAATTAAAAATATAATATATATAAAAATATTTTATATAAATATAAAATAATATTTAAATAGATATAATTGAGTAATATCGAGTAATAATATATAATATATATAGATATAATATGAAAATTAATATATTATATATTATAATAAACTAGCATATATAGTTTTAATAATAATATTACGTTGTAGAACCATACACTAGAAGAAGTCCACAATAACATATTCTCAAAAAAACACACTACAAAAAAACAGTTCTACCTTTGGGAAAGGAATAACATTTGCTGTGAAATCCACATGGCAAATTTTTACCAAAACTGAGGACTGTAAAAAAAAAAAAAAAAAAAAAAAAAAAAAAAAAAAAAAAAAAAAAAATCAATTATCTCGTTTAAAACTATAGCAAAGCTACAGTGAAACTTGAAATAGCAGATATTTTGAAACCTAACTCAAAATCTTCAAGTTTCAGAATATTGCCTTAAGAGAAAATTTCTGAGAGAGAAAAATTTAACGATAAACTAAATAGCTGAGTCTTTTTTTTGGAGGAGGTGCTGGGACATAGTTACTAGCTATATATCACCACTCTACTATATCCTATTATATACCAGCTATTATAATAACCTATACTATTAGTTTATTTAGGTATAGTAGGTTATCTGCATATATTATACTATCATATATACTTTAGTAAATCACTACTAATATGAAATTACCTATTTTATTAGATAATATTATAAATAATTATTTGTCTGTTACAGAATGACGAGCCTGGTCTCTATTATTTAAGGGGGAATCTCGAGCCGACGGTGACAAAACAGGGAGCGAGGGAGAGAGTGTACGTTTTCATAACCGCCGTGGGAGGGGCCGCGCACGACCACACACCCGCGATCTAGCGCCTACACAAATAACTCATATAAGGCACATGAGTCGAGGGGGTTCCTGGTAGTATCACTTCTTTTCCCTTGGGAGGGAGAAGAGGTAATTAGTCATGATTCCCTCAGTAAGATTTCCCCGGAAGTGCCGAGAGACCCCGACTCCTGGCCATCAGTTTGCAGTATAATTTCTAAACTTGAGGAGTATTCTTAATAGTTTAATAAAAAAAAAAGCAAAATTAATAGAAAGTCTATTTATTTTAACGAGTAACCAATAAAAAAGGTCTCTAGAACTCACGGCCTCTCCTAATCATCGCTTAACTTTATGGTTATGATACATTATTAACAGAGTATAAATTATTTTTTTACACATTATTCCTATCTCAATAATTAAAACGAAGAGTCTCCAAAAATGCTATTAACTCTTATTCGCTGCTAGGGCTATTGGTAGATTTTTTGAGATATGATTTTTTTTTTTTTTTTTTTTTTTTTTTTTGCATTTTCCGCACTAAAAATTGGAGCCAGCATTCCCAGCACATGTTTTTCCTCTCTGCGGAAGATAGTTCGGCAAAAATGCCGAAATACCTGAATATTCCGGGTAGTTCTGGTGCCGAAGTAGGTACGCTGATATCCTGAATTAGTAACCAGATGAATATTCGGTGGACAACATCCCTAATATTGATTAATAGTAGCTTAACTCATATATATATATATATCAATATTAGTAATATATATAGTATGATACTTATATATAGTGAACCTAATACTATATATATATATATTAATATTAATATATTAAATATTAATATATATATATATATTAATATATATATATATATAATATATATATATAATATATATTAGAGGTATATATGGATATTCTGGAGATTACGACGGTCGGTAATTGTCAGTTTTAATTCCGTTTCCGTCGTACCGAATAACATAATACAAGAATTTATTTCCTTTTTGAAAAATACCTTTAATTAAATATTTAGTAAAACCATTTTAATTAGCGATATTTTTCTACACTAAATGTTAATAATAAAAATGATTAATATTATTTTACTTTGAATAAATAGTTATTTGCAACCACTAACCATCTTAATCTTTATTTTATACAATTCAAGTTAAAATGATACTAAACAAATGATGTAATTATATCCAACCACAGACGTAAACATCCAATAAAGTAAAATAAATATATAACAAAAAAGAACAGTAACATAATTTTAAATATTAAATCATTTTAAATTCTCTAAAATAATCATTTATTGATGTTATCTATAGCACTCTTTTTTAAAAATTAAATAGGGGATAAGTTATTTTTTTTTTTATTCCAGTTTACATAAATACCTAAACCTATACTAGGCTCACGGGCAGAGCTCTTATTTAGGGATAAGGTGTAATAGATGATAAAGCTAATCATATCTCACTGAGGTAAACCAATTTAAACAATAAAATTTATTTCTCCTCTTGTTGAAGCATTTTCTCAAATCTTGGCTAACTGTTTTCTTTTCTATTTACCTATTGTCTTATATGAATGCTCAACTCTCCTCAGTAGCATTGAGATTAATAAATTATTTTAACTTAGACTTAATTGAGATAGGCGTATACATTAAATTTTTTTGTAGAGCCTAGAGGAGCCTGAATCATATCTTCTTCTAAAGAAATCTTCCTTTAAATAAAGGAAGGAAATATTTTTTCCAAGTTTCTTTTTATCAAATCTCATAATTCTTGATGAGTATAGCAGTAGAAGCTCCTACCATGGTCATGATCCGCTTGTAGCCTCTCAAATACATATTTCTGAGTCTTTTAAAATAAAATAATATTGATTAATACTGGCTTGAAGATCAAAGCTTTACAACACATACAATTAAAGTCTAATCATAGAATGACAATGGTTTTGTACAAGGAATGTCATTACTTCTTTGTAGTATAATCATGTGTTGCAGACAAAGTTTGAAACTAACAAAGCTGAAAAGCGAAAAACACTATTTTTATTTTCAAAATAGTAAATATATTCATAACAAGAGAAGGTAAGTGAAAGACAAGATGTTGTCGCGAACGTGTGCAGCGACAAACTCCTTATTAACAACTGTAGAGTTTGAATTTTAACAATAATACACACTATTAATTAAATTAATAGATCTGGTAACCTAATCTTGTGAGTAGTCAATTATTCGCGGTTATTAAAAAACATCCTATTTCATCCTATTTTATTATGCTTTATTTTCAAAAGTAATATATATAAATATATATATATATATATACTATATATATTATATCTTATATAATCCATATAATACTGTCTCTATTCCTATTAGCCAATCATTTTTATATTAATAATCTAAAGTACTATAAACATAGGTTAATATTCAGAAGATAAATTATTATCATTATATTATATATATATATAATTATCTCTCATTTCTAATAATATATATATATATATATATTAAGTATTTAATATATTATAATTTAGTTATATATATATATATATATCATATGTATATATATATATATAGTCATAACTATATAAGCTATATATAATAAGTCATATGTAATATTATATACATATACTCTATAAATATATAAATATATAAGACATAATTATTA
>JABUQX010047411.1:37500-40000 GCA_015478945.1 Trachelipus rathkii | reverse complement strand
TAGAGGGGTTAGAGTGGAAGCAAAGAGGGCGGTGGAGAGGGCGAAGAGAAATGCAAATAATGAATGGTGTAGAAAAGTGACAGAAAATTTTGAAACAGGAAGCAAAATATTCTGGAAAGAAGTAAATATAAAAAGAAAGAAGAGGGAGGGGTTAGGGGAGAGGGTTAAGGGAGGGGATGGGGAATGGATAGGAGGGGAAGATGGAGTGAGGAAAAGATGGGGGGAATATTTTAGAGGATTATTGAATGAATTGGGTGGAAGAGATGAGGAGGTTCAAGAGGTGAGGTTGGGGGGTGAAGAGGGACGGGAAGGAGATATGGAAATACAAATGGAAGAAATTATTAGGGCGATAACTAAAGGAAAAAAAGGAAAGTCCACAGGTCTAGATGGTGTGAGTATGGAAATGTTACAGATGGGAGGCAGAGGGGTGGAGGAATGGCTGTATAGGTTATATAATTTATGTTGGAGGAAGGAAGAGGTTCCACAGGATTGGGAGGATGGTTGTTTGGTTCCCCTGTATAAAGGGAAAGGGGATAGGATGGAGTGTGGGAATTATAGAGGTATTTGTCTTTTGAGTGTAGTAGGGAAAGTGTATGGGAGAATACTAATTGAGAGGGTGAGAGATTTAACGGAGGAGAGAATGGGGGAAGAACAAGGAGGATTTAGGGTGGGAAGGGGGTGTGTGGATCAAGTGTTCACAATGAAGATGCTTGTGGAGAAAGGTATAGAAAGGAAAGGGAAGGTGTATGGGTGTTTTTTAGATCTGGAGAAAGCATATGATAGAGTGAAGAGGGGTGAATTATGGAGGGTGCTGGAGGAACATGGAGTAGGGGGTAAATTAGGTAAAGGTATTAGGGCCTTTTATAGAAATAGCAGAATGTGTGTGAGAGTATTAGGAGGGGAGAGTGAGATGTTTAGAGTGGAGAGAGGGTTGAGACAAGGATGTGTGATGTCACCGTGGCTTTTCAATTTATTTATGGAGAGTGTCTGCAGAGGAATGATGAGGGAGGGGAGAGGGGTGGAATTGATGGATAGGGGTGATAGATGGGAAGTGAACATGATACTATTCGCGGATGATACTACCTTGGTGGCGAAGGATTCAGAAGGGTTGTAGTATTTGGTGAAGGAGTTTGAGAGAGTGTGTGGACTAAAGGGTCTTAAGATAAATCCAGGTAAGAGTAAAGTGTTAGTGTTTGAGGAGGAGGAAACAGATGAGGGGATGGGGTTAGAGATTAGAGTAGGAGGTGTAGTACTGGAAGAAGTAAAGGTTTTCAGATATTTAGGGATGGATTTGGGTAAGGAAGGAGGGATGAAGGAAGAGATAGATCATAGAGTAGGAGAAGGAATGAGAGCATTGAGTGGTTTGAGGGAATTATGGAAAGGGGGGGATTTATCACATAAACTCAAGATAAGTATGTTTGAAAAAATTTGTGTTCCAGCGGTACTATATGGGTGTGAAACATGGGGGTTGAATGCTAGGTCCAAGAGGAAATTGGAAGTGTTTGAGATGAAAGGGCTGAGAGCGGTTTGTGGGGTTAGTAAAAGAGAGAGGATTAGGAATAGGGTAATAAGAGAGAGATGTGATTGGAAGAATGGTTTGGTGAGAAGAGCGGAGTAGGGAATGTTAAGATGGTTTGGACATCTGGAGAGAATGGGGGAGCAGAGGGTGGTTAGGAGAGTTTGGGAGGCGGAGGGAATAGGAAGGAGAGGAAGGGGTAGACCAAGAAGAAGATGGATGGATGGAATAAAGGAAATGTTGGAGGAGAGAGGAATGAGGGTGGAAGAAGGTAGGGTGTTGGCGAGAGATAGAATGGAATGGAGGAGGTGGGTGAGGGCGAGATGAAGGAAATATGTATTAGGGAAGCTGCTCGTACCACTACCCGCTTAATGCGTGGAATAAGTGCTAGTAAACATAATAATAATAATAAATAAATAATATATATATATATATAAATATATTATATATATATATTATATATATATATATATATATATATATATATAATTATATATATATATATATAATATATATAAAATATATTATATCCTATATATATTATATATATATATATAATATATATATACTATAATTATATATATAATATATATATCTATATATATATATATATAGTATTATATATATTATATATATAATATATATATATATATATATATATATATATATATATATATTAAAATAATTTTTATTTTTAAATCATTAATATAAGAAAACTAATAATAATAATAAGAATAATAATAATAATAATAATAATAATAATAATATAATAATAATAATAATATAATAATAATAATAATAATAATAATAATAATAATAATAATAATAATAAAATATATATATTATACATAAATTAATAATAATAATTATAATTTATAAAATTAATAATCACAAATAATAATAATACAATATAATTTAATAATAATAATAATAATAATAATAATAATAATAATCATAATCATAAAAATCATAATCAATAATAAA
>JABUQX010047411.1:20000-27500 GCA_015478945.1 Trachelipus rathkii | reverse complement strand
ATCGATTTCTTGCCCCAGGTATTCATTTATTTATATATTAATTTATTTATTTACAATTGGGGTTGCTTTATCTTTATTAGTCTGACTACATTGACTCTCTCGTTGTAAGAGAGATTCTTATCGAAGTCGGTCCACCCTTCTTCTTGTTAAGACGATTGGGAACTTCTCAGAAACCAGTTCATTCACAGCTTTAATTCATTTCAATAATAATAATAATAATAATAATAATAATAATAATATAATAAAATAATAAATTAATAATAATAATAATAATAATAATAATAATAATAATAATAATAATAATAATAATAATAATAATAATAATAATAATAATAATAATAATAAAATAATAAAATCATTTATTATTATTATTATTATTATTATTATTATTATTATTATTATTATTATTATTATTATTATTATTATTATTATCTATTTATTATTATTATTATTATTATTCGATTATTTATTATTATTTAGTGATCCATGGAATTTCCAGCAGTTTCCATTTATTCATAACACAATTCAAAATCAATAGAGAAAATTAAAAATGAAAATAGAAATTTGGTCACCAAGGAGGAACTCAAAGAATGTAATAAAATTTTAGGGACAGTGGTAGATGTCCTCCCTCTTCCTAAGAAGGATGGTTCACACGTCAAGCCAAGCAAGAAAATATGGTTAAAGGATATGAGTAGTCTGAAAATGGAGAGTCCTTTCTGATGGATTTTTATTCGATGGGAGAAAGGTCATTTGGATAAATTTGATCACATGAAAGAATAACAAAAATATCCTTTTTTAAAGACAGGTTATTTTATAAGCGCAATTTTAGTAGCTAATGAGAAAAATGCAGGGATAAAATCCTTATAAGCTGAAAAAAAGATGAATGAGAACAGGTGATTTCATGAGGAAATAAGACCATGTAAATCTACGAAAGTAGTTTGGAGATAATTTCAAATGTTTTCGGAAACCAGAAGAAAACAAATAATTAATTGAATAGTTAAAAATAGATGTTTTATAATAGAGCTTCGAAGCTGGTTAATTTTTTGCAGGCTACAATTTCGACTCCAGTTACTGCTCCGGCTCCGGCTCCGGCTCCGGCTCCGGCTCCGCTCAGACCCATTTATATTTAAAATAAAATCTTTTTTGACCCAACTCCGAACATATCTCCACAAAATAAAAATTTTTCACTGCTTCACAAACTTACTTATAACCCACCAAATCAGTAAGGTCAAAATTTACCTTTATTCATCCTATACATAAGGCACATCTTTGAAGTTTTTAAGTCTGTGGATTATAATACATATTTTAATCGTTCAGTTAATGTATATAAAATCATGTGTCACAAGTTCATTTCCTAGGAAGAGAATACAGGAGCCGGTAAAAATATCGACAACAATTCATCGACAAGAACAATTCAGACGATATATATCATTATATATATATATATATATATTATATATATTTTTTTTTATTATAGATACGTATATATATATATATATATAGTATTATATATAAATTATATATACTATAAATTATCATATAGAAAAAAATATAGTATATATATTATATATATATATATATATATATTACTAGTATATATATATATATATATATATATATATATATATATATATATATATATATATATATAATTTTTTTCTAAAAAAAATAGTTCCCAAACCTTAAGGGCATCACGTGACGAGGTATGGAACCCTTACCCCTACCTTTCAACTCCTGTTAGCGCTACCATTTTTGCACGATCAGTTCATAGTTTTGAAATTAAGAGGTCGATGACCGTAATTATCACGTGGCTCTATAAGTATTATTTCAAAAATGCAGAAATCATAAAAAGGTTATACCTATCATGTATTCACGTGGTCTATAAATATTATTTAAAAATACATGAATCATAAAAGGTTATACCTATCATGTACTGCCAAAGGAATAAGTCCTAAACAGGACCATCTTCCTCTCCTTACATTTCTGTAGTTGACATTTAAAACCTGATTTATTAACAGAATTATCTCTTTCGTCTCAGACTAATAATAATAATAATATAATAATGAATAAATAATTTTAAAACAATAATTAATAATCAATAATAAGTAATAATAATAATAATAATAATAAGTAATAATATTAATAATTAATAAATAATAATAATATATAATAAATAATAAAAATATAAATAATAATTAATAATTAATAATAATAATAATAATAATAATAATAATAATAATAATAATAATAATAATAATAATAATAATTACCTCCGATTACCTCCTAGTTATTAATAAGCTCATCCCCAAAATGCCTATTCCTTCTTGCACCATCAGCCCACAAAACAATTCACTATCTAGCCTCTTAACTTACTGCCTATTATCATGTAGGATTTTTTCGAAGTGTTCCCTTCACACTCTCCTCACATCCATTTCATCAGTTACGAAAGCACCATCGCTATTCATTATTCCAAGCAGATTCCCCTTATTCTCATTCTTAACCTTATCGCAACTTTCCCTCCAGGAGATGCTCTAGTTTCCTTGTAAGTCCCATCATTCCTCCTGTTCACAAATCTGTTCATTTACTCTCTTTTTATCCTCCTACGCTATGTATCTTTAGTATTCCTTTTCTTCCTCCTTATATAATTCCAAACTCTTTCTTTTGAAAAACTTCATCATTTGGTTTTAGTACATTCAACCACGCTGTTTTTTTCATTTTGAACCGCCTTTGCATCACCTCTTCATTTCACCACTCACTGTTAACATTATTACTTCCTACTTTAACACATCCACATACTTCTTTTGCACTACTACTAACAACCGCTTCCTTCATTTGTTTCCAGATTGTTTGCTTTCAGCTTGTTTACATTCAACTGATTTACTCGCAAGCGCTCTTAAATACTTATCCTTATTGCCTTGTTCACTTAACTTCTCACTCTTAACTTTTTGGCCCAGTGCTCTTTCTTATCACTTCCTCTCCATCCAAGCCTCCACTAATTTTATTATTATTTATTTATTATTATTATTATTATTATTATTATTATTATTATTATTATTATTATTATTATTATTATTATTATTATTATTATTATTATTATTATTATTATTATTATTATTATTATTATTATTATATCATACGGAGTAATTTATATATGAATTTTATTGAACGTTTTTGTTTTTAATTTATTATTATTGATTATTATTCATTAATTATTATTATTATTATTTATTATATTATTGATTCTATTATTATATTATTATTATCTATTATTATATTATTATTATTTATCTATTATTATTTTTATTATTATATTATTATTATTATATTATTATTATTATTATTATTATTATTATTATTATAATATTTTATTATTATTAATTATTATTTTATTATTATTATTATTCATTATTATATTATTATTATTATATATGTATTATTATTATTTTTATTATAATATTTAATTTTATTATTTATTTATTATTATTTATTATTCATTATTATATTATTATTGATTATTGTTAATATCTAAAATTATATATTTCGAGAATATAATTTATATTTTATTATAAGTTATTATTATTATGTTAGGTCATCAATATACGATCTATTATTATTCATTATTTTATTATATATTATTATATATTATGATATTTATTATTATTATATTATTACTTATTATTATTCATTTTATTATTATATTATTTTATTATCATTATTTATTGCAGTATTATTTATTAATATTATACTATTATTATTATTATAATTATTATATTACTTATTATTATTATTATTATGATTATATTATTATTATTATATATTATTATTATTATATTATTATGTATTCATTATTATTATTATTTATTAATTATTTTCATTATTATTATTATTATTATCATTATTATTATTATTATTATTATTATTATTATTAATTATTTATCATTATTATTATTATTATATTATTATGATTATTTTCTTAATCGTTTTAATCGAAAATAACTGGATTTCTTTATATATTAACGGTTTTATTATTATTATTATTATTATTATTATTATTATTATTATTTTTTCATATTTTATTATTAGTTATTATTTCATTATTCATTATTATTATTATTATTATCTATTATTATTTATTATTATTATTTCACTTATTATCTATTATTTTATTATTATTATCGATTATTATGATCATTATCATTATCATTATCATTATCATTATTCATTATCATTATTTATATTTATTATTATTAGTTTTTATTATTATTAACACCTTTCATTATTTATATATTTTATTATTTATTATTTATTATTATTTTTATTAATTTTTTAATTTTTTTATTTTTATTATTTTTTTTGCCGTTTTTATATATTATTATTATTATTATTATTATTATTATTATTTATTATTATTATTATTTATTATTATTATTTATTATCAATTTATCATTATTTTATCATTATCATTATCGTTATCAATTATCATTAATCATTATTTATTATTATATTATTGATTATTATTATTATTATTATTATTTATTATTATTATTATTATTATTATTCTATCATACGTCGTAATCAATATATGAAATTTATTGAAAGATAATACCTTTTTTCAATATTATTTATTTTATTATTAATTATTATTATTATCATATATTTATTCTCATCGTATTTATTAATATTAAGTTGAAGTATATAATCATGACTACTGATAATTTCAGTTAATCTTTATTCATTATCATTTATCATTATTTTTATTATTATTATTATTATTATATTATTTAATTATTATTATTATTAGTTATTATTATCATTATCATTATCATTATCATTATCATTATCATTATCATTATCATTATCATTATCATTATCATTATCATTATTATTATTATTATTATTATTATTATTATTATTATTACTTACGCAGCCGTTTATATTATGTATTTTATTGAACGTTTTTGTCTAGTTCGGTAACCTTATCTCAGTATGTGGCAATACGAATAAAACAACAAGGGAGGATGAAGAACAACAAAATCGGCGATAAAACCTATCAAAAAAAACATGGCGTAATCGTATTTCTTTAATAGCAATTGTTTTTTTCTTCCAACGTTTTTTTTTCTTTTATCTTTTTATGAGTATTAGAAAATAAGATGCCATGAATATTTTCATACATATATTTTAAATTCAAATTCCATGCTGAAATATTATGAATAAAAATGGGGTTTACAAGTTTCTGACTTAATAATATAATAGGAAGCAAAACTTTCACCTGATGACTAGCCTTGCCTAAGGAGGTTCAAGAAATGAAGCAAGTACAGTTGCCTAAGGCTGCCATCTGGATTAAATACTAATTAAAATGGACAGATGGTGGAGGATCTAATGAGTTTATTTACCCAACACTGAATCGAATTGCTTATCATGCTTGGAAATTTATTAAATAAATATTTTTAAAGTCTTTTAAAAATTTGTATATTTTTATATAGTATTTTTCTGGACACAAGACTGGATTTTCCAGTTTTTATGAACATGCATTAATATTATATAATATGTAATCAACTTTAACTGTTCTTGTTGCTATTATGAAACAATAGCAAATCTGTTGGCACAAATGATTAAACGGAAAAGGTCAGCGAGGTTCAGCAACGGGTCAGTGACTCATTTGACCTCAGGTTATAGGGTAGAAGGCATTATAATTGCAACTTTTTGCAGCTTTTTAAATGCATACAGAATCTTTGAAATGAACGAAATGGATTCTAAATCAATTTCTTCAGTACTTTTAATCAACTATCTGTCTATCAACTCAAATAATAGACGGGTTAGAAGAAGAGTTGCGCATTCAAACTAAATTTATTTATACGCTTTTCAATTGCTGTTTAGGGGGGGAAAGAATTATTTTTATTGAATCTGTCTTTCTATAGGAAGATTGTATTCATATTTCAAGTTAAGAATAATGCTACCTCAGGATTCGTTCTAGGACCACTCCTTATATTTGGGATGGCTGCATTGATGTTTTTTTTTTTTTTTTTTTCTTTTCATTATGAATTTAATAATGATGTATTTATATATATATATATATATATATATATATATATATATATATATATATATATATATATATTAGAGTTATTATTATTTCGCAACATAGCTCTATACATAAATTTTCCGATATATATATATATATATATATATATATATATATATATATATATATATATATATATATATATATATATATATATATATATATATATATATATATATATATCGCTAGTGGTGGAAGAAAAGACCAGAGGGCTACATAAATTCCACAAGAATTGAGAAAGATAAATTACAAAACTGAAACAAGCAAAGGGCCGACATGTCCCTTTACTTGGTATTTGAAAGTGTGCTAGTTAAAGGAAGTTGGAAAATAGAAGGAAGAACATTCCAAACTTAAAAAAGGCAAATATAAGAATGAGCATATCAGTTAAGATATCGGGTCAGAGAGGTGGAGAAAGAAAAAATGTGAATGGGAAGACGTGTCACATCAGGAACCCTTTTCATAGGAGTGGTTTGATACCAGAGTACCCTGAAGAGCATTGTCAGTTGTAATAGCTATATTATCAAGGGGTTTGATTTAAAAGTTGATAGTATCAAAGGGTTTGATTTAAAAGTCCAATTAGTATTACGGGTTTGGTTCAAAGTTCAGACAGCATCAAGGGGTTTGATTCAAAAGTTCGATGACCAAAAATAGGATTGGAGGGATTCAGAGAGGTGGTGAATTGATGTCTAAAAGAACTCAAGGTTTTCACCCTTCTAAGAAGAAACTACTTTAAGGGGGAACCACCCCATATATGTTATGGCACCTCCAAACACACAACCTTTGAGAGGTTTGTTAAGTAAGAAAGGTCACGGGAAAAAAGAATCACAAAGAATATTATGGAATGGGAGAAGATTCAACTTTGCCGTTTTTGATGATCACGATGAAATTGTGTGGAAGATTATGTCGCGCTATTAAAAGACCGAAGGGAGTTTTTAAGACATGAAGGCAAGCTTGATTTCCTTGCCTGCCTCAATTAGATGAAAAATCAGATCTCATTTGCTACCTTGCCACCATTACAATATATATATATATATATATATATATATATATATATATATATATATATAGTATAGTTATGAAGAGTTATATATATATATATATATATATATATATATAGCAGTTATTATATATATATATATATATATATATATATATATATATAATTAAAAGTTTACTTTTTACCATTCTAAATATAGCATGATTATTGGTTTCCTATTAAATTGAATATAAAGCAAGTTAAGAACTAAGGGTTTAGTTGACATTCACTCTATTCCTTACGTTAATAGTTTGATAAAATTTTTAGAGTCGTGTTAGATGAAGAGATTTGAGTGAGTCACCTCTTTCTTTTTTTAATTTTTTTGTTTTGTTTTAAACTGAATTGTTATTTTCATAAACTGAAGAGGGAAGTATTAAGTTCT
>JABUQX010047411.1:0-2500 GCA_015478945.1 Trachelipus rathkii | reverse complement strand
TGTCGAAGAGACGAGAAAATGATTTTATTTTATCTTGATATGTTAGAGAAGATTGTTTATTTCTTGAATATTTCATCAAATCATTGACATTCACTATTAGTCTCTTCACTTTCACTATAACACTTTCAAATTCTATTGTTGGAATGCCTGCTTTATTGTATATGCCTTTAACTTCTGTTGCCACTAACTTTGCTAGATGAGTAACACTGGCATCTTTGTTGACTACTTGATGGAACTTGTAGGCTCTAAAAACATCCTCAGCCAGTGGTAGCTGATTTTCGACAAGTGGTTGTGGATAACCGAATATTGCATGCCTGTCTTTATGCCTTGTTGCACATGCCATGATACGTCTTGCAATGATAGTAATAAACACTGCACCCACAGGACTTATCTCAAACGTCGAATAGTCTGGATCTGAAATGAGACAGAAATAGCTCTCAATTAGTATTAAAACCAAATTTTGAAGAACAAAGCATATAAAATTCATAACTTAAAAATAGTAAAAAACGATGTCAAAACCCTTTTAAAAAAACTAAAGTTGGGCCCCCTAGACATTGAGTAAATGCAAAATGATTTTTTGTCCCACTACAGGGAAGCCAAGGAGCACCAATTTGACCATGTTTGGTTATCCCACCAAAATTCAAACCCAGGCTTAATATATACATAATATATCAGAGGTTACTTCTATGCTCGTGCTTCTCCTGCTTAGCCGAGTTAATAATCTATAGAAAAGGATCGATCTTCTTTACAAATTTCATAATGTTACGATAAAATTCTCTCATATTTTTGCGAAAATTGGTCAAATGCAATGGAAAATATTACATTTATAAATATGAAAAGTTATGTAAATTTGAAACAAAGAAGGTTATAATTTTTCAATTAATTAAAATGGGGACTCGTTGTGGCTTGAATGGAATAGCGAGATTATGATGTGTGAATTTGAGTTAAAAATTGTTTATATTGTTGCCTTTGGCATCTCTTAGTTACATTCTCTTTATGTATAAATTCGGCGGACTACATTAAATTTTATTGATATATATATATATTATATATATATGTGTGTGTATATAGTATATATATATAGGTATATTATATATATATATATATATATATATATATATATATATATATAAATATATATATATATATATAATTATATATATATATATATATGGTCAACCTCTAGAAAAAAACTACAATAGCTACAGGGAAAGGAATACATTTTTGGAATGCTGGTGAAATTTTAGTTAGGAAAATGAAAAAAAAAATTCTAAAAACTACTACAGGAAAAAGGAATACATTTTTTGAATCCTGGTAAAATTTTAGTTTTAAAAAAAAACAGATTTTTTTTAATAATTATAAATTATGAGGGAGGAAGCGATTTAGCTTATGGAGCATAAATAGGCTTTTGTTAACTAAAGAATACCCCAAGGGTATACCGCCCCTCTCGGCCTTCCGGGGGACTACGGGGTAGGATATTCCCCCCCCCTCCGGGGAGGGTCTCCGGACCCCCGCTCTTTGGTATTTGGTGTCGCGGGGGTTCTTCCGCCCCTCCCCTACGGGGTATGGAAACGTCCCCCCTGGTGTTTCCCGTCGGCTCGAGCCCCTAATTTTTGTGTTTTTTTAGATTTTTTTTTTTTTGGTTTTTTTTTATTTTTTTTTAAACTAAAAATTTCACCTCTCTCTCTCTCTCTCTCTTCTCGTCTCTTCTCTCTCTCCTCTCTCTCTCTCTCTAATATATATATATATATATATAAAGGATATATATATTATATATAATATATTATTGATATATATATATAATATATATATAATATATTATATATATATATAGTATATATATATATATATATATATATATATATAATATATATATTATATAAACGAGATTTTTTTTAATCCGAGTATATCGATATTTTTTGACCGATAGTATCGAGAGCAATTTGATATTTTTTTAAATATCGATATATCGATATATCTATTTATTTTAATAATCGCATCACAGTAGGTGGTGGTGTTTGACTATCCAAACTTACTGGTGAGTTTTTATCTAAATACTGTCCTTACCGTATTACTATAGAGTATAATATGGATTAGTTAGGGAACTAATATAATTGTTGTGAATGAATGTAGTTTGTAGTACTAGCGATATGGTAACATGTTTATAGTTGTAGGTATGAGCTCGTATTCTTGTAGTAGGAATGAGATGTTTCACTTGCTTTTATATTAATCATGTCAAAAGATGAATCGAGAAATAGGTAGAGTTGACAACATTCTATTGTATCCTGGACTATCATTATGTTCTGAAGAATGATTGGCTTTAATGATCGGCCTGATCTAAAGGATTCTACTATGAATTTTAAATACAGGCTTCTGCATCGGATCATGAAAAAAAGAAGAATGGGAATATATATAATATATATAATATATATACATATATATATATATATATATATAAATTATATATATATAATATATATATTATATATATATATATCTT
>JABUQX010047410.1:0-36469 GCA_015478945.1 Trachelipus rathkii | reverse complement strand
CAGAGAGGATTTATATAGTATTATTATATGTGGTTTTGGGTTCGTGGTTAAGTTTTATTCTTATATATTATAAGTTGATATTGTGGTAGTACGGAGGGTTGATATTGTTAGTGTAAGTTTAGTGTCTAGGGATAGGAGTATTTATATCGTGTAGTAAGTGTGGCGCGTGAGTGGGTCGGTTAAGAGCGTAGATGGGTATGTGGCTTTATTGTTTGGTGGGTATTGGTACTAGTAAGGTGTGGTGATTGGTTGCGGATGGTTCGATGTATGGGAATGAAGCTTAAGTGATTTTTAGGATGCGGGTATGGTAGGGGGCGTTGTGGAGGTCGATGTTTATAATATTGTTGTTAAGGGGGGGGGTTTTTGAAGATGAGATGGTATGGGTATTAATTGATAACTCAGAATGATTTTCAAGTAGTTGTATGCAAACATATGTATCTGCCTGTGTAGGTTCTAGGTGGGGTGATTATATCTAATGTCTTGTATGGTTCTTGTTATCCTCTGGAGTGTTGTAGTAAATATTGTAAGTTTGTGGCAACCACATTAGTTACTGATCTTTCACTTTTCGAATGGAAGCCCGATTGACGTATCCAATGTGTCTATGTTTTGCGTGTAAAGAAGCCAGTATTAGTCATATACGCAGCCTCTTATGTGACGAAAATAAAACCACCTAAATATGTGATTCTACTGTCACGCATGGCACGCGATTACAGCAGTTTATGCTGATTAGGGGACAATAATATAAAGAAGAGACGGAGATAGTTAGAATTCTACAATATACGAAAATGGCAGCAGTCGAGAATCTGGGCTTTATTATGGATTTTCAGTGTTATTGACATTGTGGTGCTGAACAGCATTTTATTTATGGTATGAAAGATACCTCCAATGTTTGATGGTTTGAAAAGAGAAAGCATGGGGTCAGGGTAAATTTTATGAATGTTTTCAAGGATCTATTTTCCACATGCAAGGAGGCTTTCCAAGTATTTAATAGTAGACTTTAGGTCTTGTATAAAAAGCTGCTTTTCCGAGATTTCAACGCACCAAGGCAGAGCGGTGAACAGGAAGGTGTTCCCTTTCAAAGAGCTGTGTATTTTGTTACAAAGAGGCAGGTGTCGAAGTAAAGCGGAACGTCGAGAGAGTCCTGACGTTTTGTGAGAAGAGGGAATGCATTGCTGCACTGGCCATACTTGATGTAGTATGCAGATTCTTGTTTCCGATAGATATATATTATATATATAGTATACTATATAGTTGTATATAAATATATATATAATATATATATATATATATATTATATATATATGTAATATATATATATTATATTATATATATATATATATATTATATATAATTATATATACTATATTATTATATACTTATTATATTAATATATATATAATTGCGATCATCCCGAGACGCATGATGTATTTAAAACTATAACAGCTACACGAAAATAAATATGATTTTTGATTTATGCAAGCAATTTCATTGCGGAATATTAAAAAAGATTTATTATTATTCAAGGATATATTATTAATAACACCTTAATATTAGTATATGTGTAAATCTTAGGTTCTGGCAAGCGTTGATGCTCTCATCGACGATATCCCATTCTGAATATCGAAAGCAGAGTCTACATATAGTGTTTTTTCTTTTATTTGTTCTGGAGAAATGTTATTTTTTTTTATTTCTTTTTAGGGGTTCGAGGATGGAGGATGAGGTAGACAAAGTCAAATACGGCCGCATGTAGGCCAGCGCATTGATTACGTCAGGATGATTGTAAAATGTGGAACAACCTTTAGTGAAAAACGAAATCAACATTTGGCACTTTGCGCGTCCTCCGGAGTACAGAGTACTTCGTATATTCGTCAAAAACTAATGTTTCCAAAGATTTTTAACGGTTTAACCGGCCAAGCAGCGTGTGTGTGATGGCGATGTGGTTTTGTTTTTTAATTTCCGGGCAGACCGCGCTCCTGAGGCGTTTCTAACCACATGATTCTTTTCGTGGTAGCTGTGATATTTTTTTAGTATATGTATGTGTCTTTCGGGATGCGAATATATTATATAATTATATATATATTATATTATTATATATTATATATATATATATTATTCTAGCTTCTTAATTTCTGTTCTTTTAAATCCATTTATAGTTTATTTAGTGATTGTATATAAGTATATATATAATTTAGTTGAAATAGTGATGTGACTATTGAAATGATTGAGCTTGTTTATTCTGTCTAGGATAGAAGCTTAACATTTTTGTTTGTATTTTATGGTTAATGTTTTTGATTTTATTTAGAATCCTTTTACGCGAGGATACAAACTTTTTTGGTCAGTACTAATTTGCTTAACGATATTAACGGAATTCAACAAGGTTAGAATATGAAATTTGTATTTTATACTAGTTTCAAATAGTAATTTTTCAGATATTTTACTGTCTCTACTTTTTGTGCGAGAAGATAATTCCTTAAACTGACATTGATTGCGGATAAAATATACATTAAAAGGCCTAAGGCAAAAATGGTATTTTTTAGGCAACATTGTAAACTCAGATCCCCCATCCCACAAAATTATATTCAATTACATGATGCGTCTTCAGTACAAAAGATTTCCTAACCTACATATTGAAGTACGACCAGTAAAAAGCATCACCAATTTAAAAACGTTTTTTCCTAAGTCATCTCACTCGAACACACCTCTGAATCTGCCCATCTTGGGAGTTTACAACATAAAATGCAGTTCTTGCCCCCAGATGTACATAGTGGAGTCTGTGGACGTAAGTATTAGGATGTATCAGCACGATTATGATTTTCAGAGGGACAGCTTGAATTTCAGCCATAGTAAGAAATAGAATCTTTTAACAGCTCCAGATCAATATAAAAAATCATCGGATACCACAAAAAAATGGAAATAACTTCAAAAGTAAACTCTTGGAAAGTCTTTTGATTTACAGCACGAAAGACCATCATATGAATATGATGGAAGGAGAAATAAAAATAGACCCTTTTTTAAACAACATATTCATGACAAATAAAAAATGTAAAATCATTGCTGACAAGGTTGAGAAATAACAACCAATCAACCCCAAACATGAATGAGTAAAAAAATTACAAATAAAACAAAACAGTGCGTATGTGAATTAGATTGAATAAAGTCCATTGGACGGAAAGGCCTTATAGAAGAGACCCACCTCCCTAAACCCTTTTTTTGTTTTACTGATTTTTTGAAAGTTTTTGTTGTGATAAAGAAAACTACAAATATTAGGGGATATATTAATGTGTGTGTGTTTGTGTGTGTGTGATTCAACCGTCATCGAGTGTGGACGTGATGAAAGCCAGAAGTGAAAGGAAGAATTTAGTAAAGAAGGAAGATCTGAAAGATTATTGAAGAGAAGACTGAATATCTGAGAATGTTGCTAAATAGGTGCTTTGAAAAGTATATTTTCATGTCATTTTAAGCAGTAACACACAGTAACCACTAAAAAGCATTCATTTATTTATTCGGATTTTTAAAATTGCAAAATTGAAATATTTAAATTATTTTCATGCGCTGAAATTTTAGATATGGAGGATGCTATTTAGTTTTATGTTTCATTTTGGTTTTTTGACGATTTTAAAAAAAAATTTTTTTCATGACCAGGAATGGATGATGTAGCATTTATTTTATAATTGTCTGCATCTGTCACAATTGGTGACAGTATTGTTTCTAACAGGGACGGATGTTGTATTTGGCGGTTTTATCTAATTGATTGTTTGAGGAATATGTGAGTGATGATCATGTATTTGTAAATAATGGTCTTAAGAAGACAATATTGTACATATAAAAATAGAAGTAATTATTATGTATTCATCATCTATTGGAATTTTCCATATCATAATGCAATGTTATGGTACTGTACTGAAATCGTTACATCCAATCAGCAGCCTCTATTTTGGAGGCACGGCCTGACGTCATCCTTGACATAATTGGAAAAAATACTTTCGCCTTTATTGTATATATTTATAATGGAAGAAAATAGCAATACAAAACCCGTTGTAATTTGCTTAATAATTGTCCTTTCGATTTGCCACTGGCCCCAGAGTTAGGTATGGTGCCCGACAATATGCCATTAAAAGGGTTCTGTTCTATGACCTTTAGTTTTCAAGTTATTCAAAAAATGGTCAATTTGTATTAAAATTTAAATTTAATTTCATAATCTGTTTATAATATATTGGGCTTCTCGGTGCACATGTTCAGTGTATGTTACTGTTTTAAAAGTTACCGCCGAAGTTGTACTACAACGTAAAATTCATCGAAAAATTTAAAAAATTAAATAAAATATTCTATTCTGAAAAAGTCAAAATTTGGCTGAAAAAAAAAAAAAAAATAAGCCCCAAAAATGAAATATGAAGTACTAGTTTAAATTGGCTTACACTTTTAAAATTCAAACTATCTTGTGTGTCTGTGTAAATTAACAAGTTCGATTATGGACCATTTGTTTATGTGGAAACATTATCTAAATTAAATTTTAATTTTTATTTATAAGTTTTGGACACCAAATTCCTTTTCTAGTTTGTAGCAAGTTTACTATGTAAAGCTAGATATATCACTTGATATAATATAGGAGGTATAATATATTATAGTATAATATTATTTATATATTATAAATATAGTTATATAGATATGTATAATATATTTATATATATATATATATAATATATATATATATTATATGGTAGAGGGGAAGTTTGATCGATTAAAAGACTTTTTATATTGGGCGATGTTGATGAGAGCGTTTTCAATAGTATTTTTCCAAAATGAGCAATTTTAAACTAGAGTGGCTTACTCTCGATCATGAAATTGTGTGAAGTATTCGGACATTCGGATACTCGTTTGTAGTGCATCTTCTTTTGGGCCCCAATACCGTTTTGTGGACATGCCCTGTTTATGTTGTCATATAAGTGGTGTAAATTTGTTGTTGATAGGTGGATAGAGAGGAGATTCCATTAAAGCATATGGGTCTAGAGTTTGAGCTTATTTTTATTTGTTTTTTTTTAATTTATAGCTATTGAAAGGTATATATTATATATATAGGTTATAGTCTATATATATATAGTATATAAGTATATATATATATATATATTATATATATATTTATATGTTATATATATAGTATCAACTATATATATAATATAATTATTATATCTTGTTCGTGTGGAAGATTTCAATGTGGAAATTTATTTTTTTTTTTACCGTGGAAGAATGTTCTTTCCCAATGACTTTAGAATCTGATATTTATACCAAGTGTTAAAAAACACATCGATTGGTCTTTTATCAATTTGAAAGTTATTGTGAAATATTTTCTTATTTAAAGCATGTATAGTAGCATGAAATTTTAGGCTTCATTGTAAAAAGGTTGCTTTTAAAGGCATAAAGGACTTGGGAGGTCAGCATAATCTTGGTGATAAATATTTAAAGTTATAGATAAAAAAGTACAAGGATTAATTTACGATACATAAATTAAGATTATTGGTTATCCAAGAGGGGCTGGAAGGTACAGTAGTACGAATATTTACATTAACGTGACTATATATATATATATATATTATCTTATATATTAATATTCTATATATGTATATATATATATATATATATATATAATATATATATATATATATATATATATATTACTTCAGCTCTGAATTTATCCAAGGTTTTTTTTGCACACCACATATTTTTTTTCTTTTTTTTTAAACATAAAATTCTCTTTTTATTACCACAAATAGAATTTTTCAAGACAGAATAGTGATGATTATTGATTTTTTTTCTCTTTTGTTGATTTTCTCTCTTGTAGGTTGATCTTCCGATAAGCTTTTGTAGTAGGGGTGAATATTTGCATAATTTTTTTCTGATTTTTTCTATCTGTGAATCTCCTGGACACGCGGGTAGTTAATAAATTGCAATTGACACAAAAAGGTTCTGTAATTTTTCTTTTATTGGTGTCATGTAGGTTTCTGATTCTTTAACCATGTTTTGAATGTTTATTTTGGTGGTTTTAGTGTTAGTCTAATGAGTGGTGCGAGCAAATTTTCGCTGTATGTATGCAGATGTGTTTACTGTTGGTTTTCTAGCGTTAAGCATGTTTCGGCCATAAATAGCCTATTGTCAAATTGTTACAGGGGTATTTGTAAGGCGGGGGGTGGAGTATTAGATTTGATTTGGGGGTTTTTTAGACTTTTTTAATTAGAATATATTTTAGGGTATTAGTTGTATATGGTTTGGTATTTTCTTTTTTTGTTAATGTTGAAAATATGTGATTGTGTAAATAACTAAGAGGACATAGGGTTTTAAAGACACTTTATTATATGCTCTATAAATCCATTAAATTCAGTGTATATATATATATATGATATATATATATATATAATTATATATAGTATTAGTTATTAATATATGTATATTATTTATAAATTTTCCTGAACTTGTTTCTGAAAAAAATTTTGTTCAAAAAAATTTCTAAATGGCAAGAATCTGGCATAATTTCCAGAAAGCTTGGCCACTTAAATTTTCTAAAAAACTTTACTTACTTACTTTTCTGAACTTAGAATTTTTGTTCAGAAAAAAGTCACAGTACGTATCTACAAAATGCATTTTAGGTATATATATATTATATATTACGTATATATATATGATATATATAATATATAAAATTATATTATATATAGATATATATATTATTATATATTCGTAACGGCCTTAAAAGAGTTTTTTTTGAAATCTTGATTTTATTTCGCGATAATGGTTTTTAAATTGTTCTAACCATGCATAAATAAGTAACAGCTTGCTATATTAACGCTTTTCGGGTTTAGTTGAAACTTCCTTAAGGTTCAAGATTTGTAAAGTAGACTTTTTTAAACAGACAACTTAACAAACTGAACTTACTGGGTCCCTTAGCCGAATCTGGTAAAATAAAAGGCAGGGGTGAATGGAAGTTCGAAACATAGGAGTATGTTTCAATAAAATGTTTTTATAATTAGCGGGTTTAGCTTCAGCACAAATTGTGCAAATTTCTCTAATTTTCGAATTATAATTATTAACTATTAATGATGCAATTATTTTTCTTTTCATATTAATTTTTCTTCGGAACAAAAGTATTCTTTTTCTTTCATATTATTTTTCTCGATTTCTGGGTGGTAGCCTAGATGCAACATTTTTATGGCAGTTTTTATTGCAATGTTGCTGTTACGATGTTAATGTTGGTTCGCAAGTGTAGTTGCAATTCTGTGACTTTAGGTGCATCGTTTTGCGAAACGCGAACTTGAGAAAGGCATTAAATACCTTTTAGTCTAAAAAATTATTTATCAATCAAATCTTTATAACTATCCAAATTGGTTTGATTAAAAATTGCTATAATAATATAGTTCATCAAAGGTATAAAACTTTACAAATAGTATAATTATAACGCATCTTCAATATAAGCATAACGTTTAATATATCGGCAACACTTGTGAATCATAAAATCAAAGTATGGACAGGTCTGTTTTTGGATTAAATCCCTTGGAGCAGAATTATATTCTTTTCTAAGCTATTTTCAATTTTTTTTATTTCTCACTTTAAGTAAGCTTTCTAAGTAGATTTTGTCCTTCTCATAAATGATTTTCCTTAACGTTAATGTAAAATTTGTATAAGGTAATCAATATTTAATATACACTTGATAAGACGAATCAATACTATTCAAATAAAGAGTACGCACCTTACAAATGATTAACGGTAATTGCAAAATGACTTGCAATGCCGCCATGAAAGAACCATATGTATTACACGAATTCTATAGCGAGATCAACAAAGCTATAATAGGCATTAAACTTCTCGTATTTATTTACAGCTGCAAACTGTAATAGGCGCCCTTTAACGCATTTGGTTGTGCAGTTTCTTCTATTATACTCGTCGTTGGGCTAAGTTTTTTCCCAAAATTGCATTTTTATAAGTATAATTTCATATATATATAATACTCTGAAATTTAGTTAATTATAATTATAGATCTACGTAATATATATATATATGTACATATATATGTATATATTATTTTATAATATACTATTTATATATGATTATATTTAGGTTTTGTTTTAATTTGTTTTTCTTTATATTTCAATGGTTGTACAATTTTAAACGACCACATTATATTTGTTTGTTATTAAATAGATTGCAAAGCCAATGGAAAGAAGAAACGAAACAAAAGAATACATAATGATATACTGCTAGGAATTTTACTTGAGAAAGGATTGTCCAAAAAAAAAAAATCCAAATTTATCTTATTGAAAACTTAAAGAATAACAAGATGAGACTTTTATTTGTGCTGTAGGTACGAAGAGTAACCGTCATCTTTGTACGTAAGGAATATATAAACAATCAGATGGAAGTTATTAAATGGAGAAACACCTATATAAACGTGAATCTACCGCATTAAACGATCAGATCCGCAGTTTAACAAGAATTAAAAAATATATTAGAAAAAATGAAGATCTTGTTTACATCTAATATTTAAATCATTAGCAAGTTTCTCAATTTTTGACCTCTCTTGTGCATCCTCTAGCGCCAATAATTTTTCACTAACTGTGTAGTAACAACTCCCAAATGGTGCCTACAGTTAAAAGCATACTCGGTAAAGATTTCATCTCCCATATAAACATTCGCATTTAACATGATCCAAACGCTTCAATCTAAATAAAGTGATATTTTAGCTTTGTGTAACATAAATGTTCATATGTTCCCGTGGTTTAGATGAAAAACACTAAATTATGGAAGAATTTGTAACACTCAAATTAATTTAACATACATTCATTACTAAACAATTGATTAAATTAGTCACTAGTAAGCCATTTTACGTTTTAACAATCAAATACTTTACCCACAATCAGGGATTAGTATGGGATTACCCTATAAAGCTGCCTTTTGAATTACTAAGAACATAAATAATACATAAATAATACGAATGTCACAAACTGTAAATGGTACGTAGCGGTGACGATGTTTTGTTCATAGTTCCAATATTTTAATATAGAGAATTTCAAATTACATAAACATTTGGGCACCCACCATCAATTTTAAAAAGAAACTCCTAATAACAAATCTATCCCATTTCTAGATATGGGCAAATAATTGGAACTCAGCAATTATTTTTTTCGTATATAAAAACGACTCAACTGTCAAAAATTTCATTGGTATTCCAGTCACAAATTGCATATAAAAAAGCTATAATGTAACCTAACTACGAGCTTTAACTAATTTGCAGTGATCTATTACGTATCAAAACGATAATAAAATACATAGAAATTCAGTATTAAATTATCGCCAAATGCGATATAACAAGCATCGGACAAGCAAAAATTATTTAATAAGGAAAATAATGCAACCAATAATAAAGAATTTAATATATAATATAGATTATTTTTAGATTTATAGATATAAATATAAAAATGAATTAAATGTAACTAAAAATAACACCTTAATAAATACTAATGGCTAAACTGGAAAATAGTACAATTCAGGCATTTTACACGAATACCCTGCAAATCATGTAGCAAACAATATTTTGGAGAAACAATAGACTAAAAGAAGAAATTTAGCCAACACCAATCGCTTAACAACATACATAAAATTACTCTTAGTAGAAGATCAATTAAGAAAGCCATATGATTGGTAAATCATAACAAAAAAATAATACTAAAAAACAAATTTAAATTCTTACAATATACTTACCTGAGATCAGCATGAGCATGATAGATGGAGGCAATGTCTTCAAAGAAATTGGGGTTATGCTGCCCTTAATTATCAAGTAATGCCCGGAATATACTAAATACTTGAAGAGCTAAATAATTCATCCAAACGATACTAACGTCTTAGAACTAATGTCAAGAGAAATCATCCCCAATTTTTTCACTCTGTTGATGTGACACGAGGAGGTTAGATGAATATCTGACGATAAGCTAGGAAAGTTCACGTATGGTGAAAGTAAATCATATGCAATTCATGGTTCTAAAATTTTTCTGCTTTTTTAAAAATTATAAATAAATGGTCTAAGTGAAAAATATATTTGATAATTTTAAATACATATAATATAATTTTTATTTTATGTATATTCTTTAATTATATTATATATATATATATATTTATATATATATATATATATATATATACATATATATATAATATATATATATTATATATATATAATGTTTGTAGCTAGAAAGCAACATGCTGTAACTAAAATACTAAAGCTTTAAGGAAATAAATAAAATTTAAATTATAGGAGACATTTTTATCCATAGAATTAAATAAATAGCAACTTTTCCAAAAATTTTAAAATTGTTAAAAATGTTTGAAACAAAAAATGATTCGTTTTTTTTTTTTTAGAAGAACGGAGGAGCTCTAGCGCTCCGAGGGAAAGGTAAGTTGCAAAATATCTGTTTTTTTTAAAACCCTAAAAAATACCAAGGGTAACCACAAAGATGGACAGAGTCCGGGGGTTTTTCGCCTAACCGGGAGAACAAGCGCTCGAACCCCTAAAGGAATAAAAAATAACGTTTTTTTTTCTAGATACAATAATTTAAAAAAAATAGTTCTTATAATCTGTTCTCGTACTACTGGAGAAATGGAAGGTTGATGAGAGCGTAGCGCTGCAAGGTTGAGATGAAATTGCTTGCTGAAAATAAAAATGTTATTTATTTCCTGTAGCTGTTATAGTTTGTTTAGTTAATCATTTTTAATCCAGACGATGGCCTATATATATATCATATAATATATACTATATAATATTATTATATAGTATATATATTAATATATGATATATATATATATTATAATAGTATTTATTTGTTAATATTTCAATCACGGGGCAGTAGCCTAATTCAAGGATGGGGTTGTTTTATGGCTATATGATATGTTGTGCATGGTAGTTTAGGACGGGTTTTACTCTATATAATATATATTATATATATTATATATATATATATATATAATTATTATAGTATATATATATATTACTATATTATATATATTATATACTGATATTATATTATATAGTATTGATATAAAGGAGAGATTAATAGTTCTTGATGGAGATATAATGGCTTACAGAAAGAAAAGAAGATTGCCTTTAAATGGTTTATAAAGTTTAATATAAACTATTAAATGATAATTTATGATAAAATATTTGGCAAACTCTTTCGGTTATAAAATTTTAGCCCTCTTTCAGATGGTGCCGATTTTCTACTAAATTAAATCTAATGAATACAAACTATTAAAATCAGGATTCGATAAAGGATACAATAAAAAAGAAGTTTAGTTTTTAGAGTTTTTTGGAAAGAGAGGGTGAGGAGTGTAGAATGTTGTTCATGATGGGATGCTGGTGCGTAGCGTTCTTGTTATGTGTATGATTTGCAATTGGTTATGCAAAAAGGATTCGGAGAGTTTGCGAAGTTGTATGATATGTATGATATCAGCTAACATCAAGAATGTTCAACTTCTATTTATAAAGGATTGTTTAAATAATTTGAATAGCCTAAAACCTTAATACATCTAGTGGTAATTACGATAATTGCGAACTTTTCCTGATATCTTGTCACTACTATGAATAAGGATATAAACATCAACTTGAATAAAAATACTTTGGCAAATGTTGCAAAAATTTCATGTTTCTATCAACATCCTATGCCTGGTACCCTTTCCCAACTCACTGGAAAGATTCGCTGATTTGTTAAATTTATCTCATGATAAGAAAAATGAAATAATTTTACGAAAGAAAATCTTTGGAATCAAAATTCAACAAAATGTTACTATATATAGCAATCTGGGATTAAACTCTCTCGCAGAAATTATTCTATCTTCAAACGATATTCTTACAAAGGTGAAAATTTTTTTGCTAGGAAATAGGGGGATCCCTCTCAATTGAAATAAAGCACTTCTAAAAAGATGTTTTCTTGGACTTTGCTCACTCTCATAACCAATCCTTTATTATCTTATAATTTTGATTTTCTTAAAAGACTAATTAATCTTCAAATATTTTTCAACCAATAAGGGCCGTATTTTATAAACGTGGCGCTTTCCTCTCCTTGGGGTCAAGGGTACTGTCAGATCCTCCATTAAACGTAAATTCGAATTTAAAAACGGATGTCCTTGGATTTTTTTTTTTACGTTAAGGACTTGACGTTGAAAATTCTTAGCGAAATTTTTCTCTTAGTCAAGGTAACTGTGATCAACCTTCAGGGCTTCTTTAAGGTTTTGTTTTGTGAAAAATGGCCGCCATATTTGCTTTCTGTTGGTGCAAGTTGTCGGGTCAAAGTGTTTTAGGATGGAATTTATGAATTTTTGTTGAATTTGATGCTTTTTTGTGGAGTACATAAAGGCAGAGTACAAGAGAATATTAGGAGACCGGAAATGATTTGGAAATTTAAAGCCTGAAAGGACATTAGATAGTCGATCGAGACCCGATATACATTCTAGGGTTTCTTTTTTCAGCAGGACAACAGGAACCAACTAAATCAACTTCACAAACACCTCCAGTTCGTCCATCTTTAGAGAAATCTCGTTTTCATCCTACGGAGCCGTCTGATGCGTCTCCATTTGATCCAACTTCTGTATTGTTTGATTTTAAACTTTTACCTTTTTCTTCCTCTGATTCAAAGGTTCGTCGTAGCGCTTCTCTGGCTCATTCGCTTCAGCGCATGACTTTTTATTAAATGGAACTGATCCAGAGGTCATTTAATGACTTTGCTTCCTAAATGTTGGGTTCCATTCACACTATAAATGATCACATCGACCGCAAAGAAGCCAGACACGTTATTGAGAACTTGAATAACAGCTTTGAACACGATAAGTAAACTCGTTAGTTTCTTCGACACATCCTTTTCGCTCCTATCTCCCCTTTCCGTCTATCCGTAATGTTATGACGGGTAGGGAGAAAAATGTAGAGAAATTAAATTGGCTTACTGAATTATTAAATGTTTATTTGCATGATTTTATTTTCTATTCTTTCAAGCAATTCTTTTTTTGAATTCTAGCATGAGAAGTCCTGTGTTATTCCAACTTTAGTTTGTAATTGGATACCGAGTTTGGTGAGGATACATTAATTATCGATATAGAAGTTTTGCTATTAAGTACACCTATGAGTTTTGAGAATTATGATACGTTTTACTTTTTTTTTTTGGTAAGTACGTTTTTTAATATTTAGGATTAATTCTTTTGTGAAACACGAGACAGCTACATTGTTTTTTTTTTTTTATTTGGCATTCGTCCATCTCTAAATTACCTCAAACGTGGTTTTGAGGTAAACTGCGAGTGTTAACATTTATTTTTTTTGTTGTATATCATATTTTTCTGAAATGCAATTTGTTTATTTAATTATAGTTTAACAACTATTCTAACTCTAAAACTAGTATTGATGTTTTATACCAACAAGTAGAATTAGCTAATTACTCATACTAATGTTAGGTATTTTATTTATAACAGGTCGGGGTCGAGGACCTAACTACATTTCACCTACATAATTCGCGGTCGGAGGACCTTATTTGCACCTAATTAATTCGTGGTCAGAGGACCTCATCTGCATTGATATACTTTTATTCATCTGGATCAGCCCTTAACTTTTATTGTTTGTCAAGGAGAGGAAATTTTATTTGCTTACTGAAATTTAGACCTTTGTTGAACAGAAGATATGCTCCTGATATATGCTCCTTATGTTTTGTTCTAAACCTTAACTTGTGATTACAAGTAACTATTTATTTGTGTAACCTTATTTAAAAAAGGGGCCAGTAGTAATTTGCTGTAAATTATTTTAAGTGTAGGACTAGTTTGATTGATTCTAAAACAGTGTTACTTAAGAAGTATTTAGTGATCGTAATATACTACAAAAAGTGCAGAGCCTTTATGCTTATTATTGAATTTTACCTGAAAAACTAAAAATATTAAGTTTATTAGTTAGTATATCAATATTGGACATTGCTAATAAGTAAATACTGGCTCTTGATCTATATCTGTGTAAAAACATTAACAAATATTTGAGTACTCACTTACTGTTGTTTATTCCAAGGTTAAAATTTTTTTTATGTTTAAATTTGCTCGATACTAATTTCGCCCAGTATATTTGATTTTATTAAATATACACGAGGGAAAGGTGGTAGTTATTAGGGTTAACCAAAATCCTGGCATGATGGGGGTTTCTTTAGTAATAAGTTTGTGAATAGCAATAATTTCTTTGGTCCTCATATGTAGACCATATCATAATCAATATTGTGTATATACTTATTTGGGGAGATTTATTTTTTTTATCGGGTATTCTGAAAAAAAGGGAAATAGTTTTATTAATATTTCGAAGTAAAAATACTAGATACATATAAATATAGACAAATTATTTCTATTTAATAAGTACATAACTGTCATAAGTACCGTTTTACTATCCTTCAGAAATTTGCAATACTACGTAGTTATCTTTCATGGTGATTTGGGACTATCTTAACTGTAACCTTTTCAGATCTTTGTTTATTTTTTATATTAATGAGGTCTTCATAACACTATTAACTGTACCCTCCTCTACTCTTGGTTCAGGATCACCTATGTCTTGTAGTCACACTGATCTTGTGAGTTAATTACTTAATACCCTTCTCTGGTGAATAATATTGAGTTTACCTGTTTAACATTTTGTTTTTGTGGGTTTTATCCTAAATTTCTGGGTACTTGGCCAATTAACCTTCCATATTCATTAACTACATTCTTTCAATTAATACCTACTATCCTGATTAACTCTTACTAACCACTCTTTGTTTTTTTTTATATTAATGAGGTCTTCATAACACTACTAACTGTACCTTCCTCTATTCTTGGTTCAGGATTACCTATATCATGTAGTCACACTGATCTTGTGTTAATTAATAACCTGATAATTTGGGCATGGGCATGCTGGACCAAATTCTACTATAACAAGCTAAAATACTTCCAGTGTTAACATAACTCTAATCATCCTGACCACACCTGTGTTGTCTGTTAGTTGAGAAGTTCTAATTGCAAATAAAGCTTGTTTTTTTTTTAGTCTTTGAGCAGGAACTCTGTGGATGTGTTAAGCACAGAGGGCTCATGGCTTCTATTTGTCTAAGTTTATGTCAAATGAAAATCTTATGTTACAACCTAATTTTAGCATATTTGGTGTATCTTCTTTCCCGGTGCAGAACCTGTTAAAATGATTCAATAAATTTTTGCCAAAATATCTGCTAGATAAATAATTCTTGCGTGATAGACATACCGTTTTCATTAATCTTATTCATCACCCTACTTACGAGATTCCTTCCTTGCACGGCATGTAACATCCTTCTATTACCGTCTCCTGTGTTAACATAAGACCAAGACGAGATTAATAAGGAGAAGCTGGTGGTTTAAAACGTAAGTCTGGTTTTTGGGAACTTCAAATTTGTTTGAACGATCGTTTGCAGCTCGCAAATTCACTTCCTCATTTAAGCAGCATATGTTTTATCTAACGTTCAAAAATTTTTCATAGTCTTACTTCACCCCAAAGTCCAAATTATATATATTATAATATATATATATATATATATATATAGTATATACTATATATAATAATAATTATATTTTATAATTAATATATATATATATTAATATATATATATATAATTTGTACATGCACGAACATCGGTTAATTCGTTCGATTTCTGAGCTAAGGTATCAGGTATCGGCAATTTACTAGTAGTATCGGTAAATTTGGCCGATACCAATTATTTTGCGTCTTTAAAATTAATTTCCGATATACTATATATATATATATATATATATATATATCTATATATAATAATATATATATATTATATATATACTTATATAATATATATACATTATATATACTTATTATAATATAAATTATATATATATATATATATATATATATAATATATTATATATAAAAATATAATATAATATATATATATTTATATTATAATAATATATAATATATATATATATATATATAATATATATATATTTGCAAACTTTCGAATTTTTTGCGAAATTGTCAATCAACTGCTTCTAAAAAATTTCATAAAGTTGCATACAAAGCACCATTTTCGTTTTTGTTTTCATCCTCGATTTTTTATATAAATGACTCAATTTTAAATACGTATTTTTACTTAAAATTAGTTATTTTGTATATTGTATTTTCATGCATTTTTATTACTTTATTACATTCTGCATTACCCAATATGTTTTTGGATGATATTTGAAGCATAAATAATTTAATAATTTCATTTTGCTATTTAAAAAAGTATCAGTTTTGAAAAACTATTATTACCCTTGAATTCTCCGCAAATCTTTCTTCGTCGGAACAAAATGTAATCTATGTACTTGTCAGTAGGAGCCCGCGGTTGTTAGACGTTACACAAATTCTCGTAAAACAATAAACGAAGATTTAGCCCTTGAGGGTACGAGCAATTCATAAATCTCGTACGCAAAATGTACAGGAATTGTTCGTCCCTTTCATTTTATTTTATTTTCGTATATTTGACTTGAAGAAAATACTTTAAAAATTACGTCAAAGGTTGAAATATTGTGGTTAATATGCTTTTTCAAAGTATCTAAACCTAAATTGACGACACCGTTCTTTTTAAGACCCACTGTGCCAAAACCCTTGCAAGCAACACATAAACTATAATCAATAGCTGCGTTCTAGAAAAGCAGCAAAACTGAGCGTCACGCTCGATTTTGAACTAACTGAACAACATTATTAGTAGAAATAATTTGGCTAATTGACAAAGTCTGTTGAGAGTGATAGTGCTCATTTTTTTCGGAGCGCTGTATGATCAAAATTCAAAATGAACCTTATAACCAAACGTCGTAAGAGAGCTAAATTTCATAAATCTATATTTTAGATTAAAAAGATTAATTTAATATAGTTTAATTATTTTTATCCACGTTCACGCAAAGGAGTTTGCGAGACTCGTATAATTAAGTATTTCCCTATATATATATAATATATATTAATATATTATATATATATAGTATTATAATTAATATACTATATATATATATATATATATAATCTTACCGGTGACACACTTTCTATCTTATATATATATACTATATATAATATATATATAATAATTTATAATTTATCAATATATTATGCTTGTAACGAATAAATTATCACGACCCGAATTAATATAATTAATTGTATTATATATATATATATATATATATATATATATATATATACTTATATATATATATATATATATATATATATATATATATCTGGAATCAGTTTTTAGAGCAAGAACAGACTAAAATAACATGTTGTGCATTCCTCTTTGTTACTGACGCCATAAGCATTACATGTTCCAACACCCCGCATTCTTTGATATTTTCTCACGATTCAAACTTTGACTAACACACGAAAACACTTCCATTTCAATAAACAATTCTTGCATAGAAACTATCCAATACTGCGTCATTCTCTCAAACTTCTCTTTTACTAAACTTCATAAAATCCTTTAACGTTTCTTTCATTAATAGGTTTGTTTACCTGTTCCTTCTGCGGACGTTAGCAACTTTTACTTGATGCAATGCATAAAATTTCGATTAAAAGTCTGAAACAACGAACTTCACCAAACAAGGAAGTCGCAAAGACTTCTCATTTGCGTGACAGTGAATGGTGATGGTTGAGTACTGAAGGCAAAAAGATTGTGTGCTAGAGAGATGGAAGGAAAGGGGCTAGGAATCAATCTAAAGTCTTTTTATATTGTGATTTATATGGCAAATACCTACTTGTGTATTTAGCCTATTGTATATCACGATTGATATATGATATATACTATAATTATGTAATATATATATATATATGTCATATATATATATATACCACTCATATATAGTATATATATTATATATATTTATATATTAATAATATATATAAATTTCATATAATATATATATACAGTATAATATATATTCGTGGTTTGCCCACTGAATACCTCCACTGTACCATTCTTTTTCAGAATTTTTTATAAATCGGCGGATTATATCTTTAGGTAAATGTAAACAATGTGAGAAACTACGAAGCTAGAGGGTAATTTACGTTCATATCAATATCCATTATGTTACTAAATTCTGTATAGTTGTGACATACTTGTTCGCGTCATTTATAAATTATGCTAAAACCGAAATCAACTGAGAATTTGACATATCCTATTTTATGTATTACTGTTAGATAATATCCATACTAATTATCTATTTAATGCATGTTAAAACAAATCTAATGAAATATAATTGCTAATATCTTATGTATTATGTGCAATATCAATATAATCTATTTAATGCATGTACTAAAAACAAATAGAATCTAGAAAATTAAATTGCAATGAAGATTCAAAAGTAATCATTTTCCATTTCAAATGACGTACTTTTCTTTTTATTTGGGAGGATATCTGGTTAAAGATGAACGATATAAATGAAAATACGTTATTTGAAAAGTATTGTTTTATTTATTATTAATGTACTACAGTTTATATTTTCTTTAAAATTTTATGTTTGTTAATGAATTTTAACTTCTTGTACATGATATTTATTAACATAATTTATGCATGATATTTTATTCAAGTTGAAAGCCAGTCTACCTTGTATAAATACAAAATTCGATAATGAAATATTTTCGTAAACCTTTACTCTGTTAGAAGGTGATGAAAGTTATTTTTCTTCTTTATATAAATAACGGAAATAGAATTTATTCTAAAAAGTATAAAATATAAAACAAACTATAAATATATAAAAGTACAAATATAAGATGCTAAAAAATAAAATATAATTATACATAATTATCCATAAAATGCATAGAACATTGTATATTCCTGTTAAAAAGATATGTATTCTAAATTTCTGTTGAAATAGAATAAAAAATATTGATTTCAACTATTTTATTATATTTTTGTTCCTTTTTTATCTTTTGTTTGAAAACTCATAGGATGTTACTTATTCATATTACCACATTTTTCACACCAAACACTCCTCTCTGACTACTCTAAGTTTCTCACTCTAATTACTGATTATATTCTTGGTTAGAACATCCAATTGTAAGGTTAAGGTAAAAGAAATATTTAATCCGCAAGCTAATAAAAGTATTTATTGGAGGTATTTATAAATATTTACTTAAATATTCTATCTGTTTTGGAATTTAGAATTTATTCGCATATGAAATGGAATGTCTTATTTAATGAATCTATTGATATTTTAATATTTAAAAAAGATTATTATATTTGTATATAGAGTTGCTAAAAAACTTTTTTCCTATAATAATAAGGCTTGAAATGGGCTTGTTTCTTATAATTGTACTGTAGTAATAATTGGTTTAACGGTGGAGGCATTCATTCACCTTGGTATTACTGAGTTCTTAAAATTTTTATATAAAAGATGATCCATATATAAATATTTCGAATTACGATGATGTGAATGTTTCAAACAACTTTTTGTGAATTATTTTTCCTACTCAAAACTAAACAAACCTGGAATGTGCGATCTTTGTCTTGTCTCACCATATTCTGATTTCTCAAGCAATTTCATCTGTGTTGCAATCAATTTTTCTATTTCTAATTTCTACAATTCTATATTCATTTTTGGTAATTTTATGTAACCATAGTTGATGCTCATATGGTAATGTGTTGTTTTGATTTTCCTTTTATTTTTTTATTAATTATTATTATTATTTTATTTCTTATATTTTAATGCAAAATATAACACCTTTTACTATAAAGACTGTTACAAAACTTGTACTTGTACAACAGATTGTCCGTGCCTGAAATGGCACTCTGCAGTAAAAGTGGAACAATAGTCTGTTTCATTCCCATCCTTGCAACAAACATTGGGGTCTTCGGTGTTAGGCCAGAAGAAGAAGAAGAGCTATTACGCACCCTCAGGAAAATCCATATTTAATATATATATATATATATATTATATATATAATAATATATCATATTTATATATACTATATATATATATATTAATATCGGAGTGTTATGTTTTACGATCGTCAGTTTTAATTTTTTTTGTTTTTTTAACATATTGTTGTATCTGATATAACAGATGAATTTAGTTGTAGTGCTAGAATTTTTATTCAAAAGTTCGAAATTTTTTAAAATATTTTTAAAATTCACATTCAATATAAGAAAAAAATTAAAATGAAATCAAAATGTTACGACCATTAAAAGAAAAAACCAATTAAAAATTTGGAATCAGCATATAAAGCTTATTACACAAATGTAAAAAATAAAATAAAAAATGAAATATCTCAAAAAGTACGACACTTACAGAAAAACCAATTACATATTTGGAATCAGCATATAAAGTTTTTACAAAAAAGTAAAAAATTATAATGCTAGGGCCGACGGGGGACAGAGGGAACGTTTCATACCCGTAGGGGAGGGGGCGGAGGAAACCCCCGCGACACCCAAATACCAAAGTGTCGAGTGTGCTAGGAATTGACCGGCTGGGAAAACGAAGAAAAAGTGGATTGCGTCAAGTAAAGGAATCCTGAGAGAAAAAGTGGAGTTTGCAGAGGCGAGAAGAAAGGTTCATTAATGAGTTGATATGGAGGGGCTTTTGTGAAGAGGGGTATGGCTGGGCCAAGGGATGAACCTACATTAACGATATGCCATAGTGAGGCCGTCGCTGTCGCCGTGGAAACTCTAGGGTGTATATTGTGACTACGACGAGTTCTCACTAAAAGTATAGAGGGGCTGTAAGGCTGTGCTTTCATTTCGACTTGCGTCATATTCTTACTACAAATTTTTCTGTTGTCCAGTGCACCTTACCGTAACACCCGACTCGTGGGTGATGATTGAATATATATAATATATATAATATATATATAATATAATATATATATATATTATATATAATATTAATAATATAATATATATAGACTATTACTATATTATTTCTTCAAGTTGATGTAAGTCATTGTGATTTTTCAGAAAATGGCCACACTGGGTGGAATAATCAACTCCATGGGCGTGCCTGACATATACATATTTTAAATGTCAAAGAAAATTTTGTGAACAAAATGAATATTAGTCAAAAATAAATACAAACTAAATAAATATTAAAAATACCGTAAATTACATAAATTGCTTCTTATTATTTTATAACAAATTCATAGGTTATAAAGAATACTCATCTTGAAAACATAATAAAATATAGTTACTGTTTAAAGTAAGAAGATTCAGACAAGGATATGGAGAAACTAGTTTAGAAGTTTGTGACCATAAAGTTCAGGAAAACAACGACCGGCGAATGGTGGGTCAGTTGGGACAATCAATTGAAGATATGCATGAACAGATCGAGATATGCGACGCAAATGCAGATGGGAAGTAGTGATTATTATTAGTACTTCAATCCAATGTTAATAGATTTTCGGACACTTGATGTGTGTGTGCAGTGTACCTTTACCGTCAAAATATCACGTTCAAAAAATTAAAACATTTCATAAAGGGACATAGAAAATTTATTCTTGGTAAAGTCAAGTTATTTATTTTTAGTATTTATCGTGGTAATTTTTTTTAAGGAGGATGACTAAATTTGTTTTAAAATATTGCTGGATTACTTTAGGCTCGAAAAGTTCTAATTTAGATATATGATTTATTTTCATTCTTAAGAAAGCCATATCAGAAAAATTGCACGACCAATATTCCTATCTAATCCGGACTATGGTAAATTTAATATATATATATGTGATAGGATGGTCTCAGTTGACATGTAGTGGCCTGTGAGTGAAAAAATGTGTATCAGAATATCAATATAGATATAATATATATATTATATATATTATATTATAATATAATAATACCTATATTATATATATATATATATATATAATATTTAATATATATAAATATATTCCTTTCAAATACTTTACTACAAATTTCATAAGATATGTTTTTTTTTTTGACGACAAACTGACCAGAAGAATAGAGGTTAAGCATAGAAGAGCATGACGTAACTAAGGAAAAGCGCTACCCTCATACTTAAGTCACACATCTAAAATAATTTCATCTTCAGGGTTTCACCAGACGTGAGAATCCTCCTGTAGCTATCTTTGTCAATGGAGGTCATCTTGGTCAGGCCTCAACCATACCATTCACTCCATTATGCACCTTATCTTTTCGCCTCGTTGCCAAGCAACCAAAAACCCGACTAACATTCATCTTTTCCATATGACAAAAACCATTCCAATACACTCGTTTATTTCAATCAATTTACGCCTTTGATTTACGATTACACAATTCTCGAAACGTTAATCCACATTAACGTTAATAATAAGAATCTAAAGGGCTATTTATTTATAATAAATGTTATATTTTAGTGTAAAAGAAAAAAGAATAAAACAAAGCTAGAACAAACTAGACTTATAAATATTCTATATAAAGGCTTCTATTATATATCTAATCGTTTATTTTATATGTATCTACACATTATTATCACGTTTTTTTTTTATATAGATTTTACATTAATGTTGCTGAGAAACAGTTACTTGCTTTGCGTCACCTCTTCCAGTAACCCATAGCCAAAAATGCCTGTCTTTGGATTTGGAAATTCTTAAAAGAAAGCGGAGTGCAGTGTATTAACGTCATGATCCGACTTGTTTTCTCTTTCCACTATCTATACACAAGATCCTCTATAAGCTTTTTTCAGATCCTGCAGAAAAACTTTCTCAGTCTTTTTACTTTTTATTTTCCAACAAAATTATAGCATCACTGTTGAGACGTGAATCCATCAAATGAAAGTGATAGGAAGTAATTATCCGATGAATATGCAGGATCAGTCAGGCACAAATCCCAAGCAAAGCTTTTCTGTTCCTGGGAAACCAAGGTTTTGCTGAGCAACTTGTCTCCTGCACTTGTGTAAGGAAAAAAAATTGATCAAATATCTCTCAAGAGGTAGTCAAACACCAAATTTTAAATACGTAAAAAATGGGCTTCACTCTTATAAACATTTTCTTTTTTTTTTTAATCATAATATTTGGAAATTAAGAACAAGATTATAAATTAAGTCAAAATTAATATTTAAAACTTTAAGAAAAGGAGCTGCAAAATTTTCTATCCAGGTCTTATGATGTGCTTTTCACTAAAATATTGTGAAGCAAGAAAATTTTGGAAATAGTTCTTTTGAATTACTGTGAATAACTGAGCATAATTTTGGATTACAAATAATTGGAGCTACTTCTATATTTGGTCGATAAAGGTTGAAGTTTTCGGCGCAGTCAAGGGAAGAAGATTTTTCTTTTAATTATAATAATGATAACGATGAAGATATTCTTCGCATGGTTATAAGGCCGACAGGACTAACAACTGCCCTTCTTTTTGCTTGCATTACTCTTGAACCAGCGTTGGATACTATGCGAATCTAGAAGCAAGATCCTGTGGAGAGCTCTAGTAGAACGAGTTTTGAGGCTAAGTGGAACGATACTTAGTCTACTGAAAAAAGGCGAAAAAATCACCCTACAGAGTGTTTACTCAAGGACTGACGTTCGGAAGTAATTGCGCCGACGAAATGGCTTCATAGAGTGCTTAGGCGTTTAGGAGATTTGGGCCAGAAGGATGTGGACCACTGATGCTGCGAAGCTCTTCCTGGGATTATATAATATTATATATATATATACTATATATATATATATATATTATATATAATATATATATATATATATATAATATATATATATATATATATATATATATATAGTATATATATATTATTATATATAATGCGTTAGGCTAAACCTTACTCGAAATATTCGTCACAACAATCTTATTAAATATTTCTACTCAGACTTAGATGTAATAAATTTAATTATGATTTTCTCAAGAGATATTTTTAAACTATAAAATGATGATTCTAGCAAACGAATGTAACATCCAAAATAAAATTTTACTCAGTTCAGTTTCTGAACTTGACAAGAATGGTAACTTATATATAGTGCTTGCTATGATAGTCGAGAATGAACTGAGTTAAATTGAGTTAAGTTGTTGGATGCAACAGCGGAATTGTAAGTTATTTTTTCTATTCCATTATGATTTATTTTCAAATACTTTAAGTGGATGCACCTTTTGAGAGTGCACAGTTCATTTGTAAAGAGATTTAGAACATTTCAAGGATATTTTGGAACTCGGGTTAGGAGTGAATTATACTCTTTTGTTATAACAGTTTTACTATTCCTTACTCGACTCTGTTCTAAAGGTCAATGCAAGCTTGAAAGGCACAAATTGTTTTGGTTATATTTTATATTCTATATTATTGTTATTTAATATTAGTAAATTTGGTCTTTGTGAATTAATTATGGTTCATTATATTATTAATGTCCGGGGAAATTGTGTATTTTAAAATTATTATTTTTAGAAAATTGAATGATTACTTTAAACTCCTAATAATCTATTATTCAAATAAGAGAGATATGAGTGGTCCAAAACCAAATTAGTAGGTAAAAGTATCAAAAATTAAGAAAAGATCGTTTTATTCATTCCAAAAAATACAGGCTATGATAGTCGAGAATGAACTGAGGCTTGCCACATTAATTCCAAAATTACACAAGGTCCTACCACACTTGTCCACGCGGTTCTTTGATCACAGAGACCGATATTCGTCGAGATTCATGTTGCATGGAGGCAGACTTATGTCGAAATTTTAAGGCCAACAAAAAATTGACCACATTACTAATATCGCTCGGCATACGAGGCACATGAAACAATTACTATAAATAAACTCCCGCAACACTAAGTATTCTTAACTTTACTCTCCCAACTCTACTCGAATTAAACAAAGTTGTAAATTATAATTTCTCGCAAAGAAAACTCTAGCGAACCGTGTAGCGACAAAAGGTGAAGACAGGTTCTCCAACCATTTAAAAAACCCCCAAACATCTAAACCTCGTTGCAACTGCGAAAAATATCCATAAGAAGTCGACATGTGTCCCCGGTATGTTACAGAAAATGAAGCTCAATTAAAATGGTAAATGGCGCTTTGATAAAAAACCTAAAGATTTAAAAATTGTCGTCAATAAAACTAAACTGAATTAGCTACCAACAAACATGGGGACAATTAGAAGAAGTTTTAAAGTCAAACTATTGATTAGTATATTTTATTAAAAGACCAGTAAAGTCGCGTCTATTCGAGCAGTTTTGTATCGATATGGATTCACAACACAACGCCTGCTTTTGCATACCGAGATGAGATGGCTTTCAAAGGGGAATATACTTAATACTGTATGAGCTAAAAGAACCGTTTTTTTTTTTTTTTTTTTTTTTTTATTAGAAAATGAAAAAAAACTTGAGAGCCCCTTCGATGCAAATTTTGCATTACCAGAGTAACGTATTTGGCAGATATATTTCAGCACCTCAATATTTTACTTACCATCATGAAAGGAAAAGAAGAAAGTATTTTGACATCTACTGACAAAATTAAATGATTTCTGAAAAATTAATCTGGAAGAAAAAAAAAAGCTTCCGAGAGTAATTTGGAAATGTTTCCTTTGGTAAGAAAGACTTGCATAAATATTTTTCCTATAATAGTTGAACATTTGGCAAGTTTTGAAGATAAATTAAATTCTTAGTTTCTATCAGTCAACATGGAACAATACGTTTGGATTCGAAATCTATTTAGAGAAATTTCAGATGATGCTGTTAATTAACAAAGAAGAACTTACAGAATTAAATCAAGTAAGAAAATCAGTTGATTTGTAGAACTTGAAAATGTTTTTGGATTTCAAATCAATAAATATCAAGTTCATATCTAACAAAGCTCTTGACCATTTATTGCAAAAATTACTCAAATAACGATATTTATGCGAATTACAAAAAAAGAGAGCCAAGTGGTCTCAGTCCATAATAACGAAGTAATGAAAGTATATAACTTACAATCAAAAATTAAAACTAAAATGAATTAACATCTGGAAGGATCGCTAAATAACTTCAAGGGCACAAACGAGTCGCTTTCTCAATCAGCAGAATTAAATTGATAATAAAGAAAAAGACTATGTGATCAAAGAATTCCGGTAATTTTCGACGAATGAGGTAGCAAATAACATACTAATCATAATAATATAAACATATAATCCCAGTAGAAAGACAATTTGTCCCATAAGATGACCAAAGAACTATACCATAATACAAAAAAAATAAATAAAAATAAAACTACTTACAATCTACATCACACACTATAAACCACATATAAATATAGTTATACTACCTATATATTTGGTATAATTCTATATTTGAATCGGTTTATATTACATCATTGTATGTAAAAAAAATATACCCGGAAAAATTTTCAACACAAAAGAGGCATATAATTTAGCACGGCATGCACTTATGATGTTGGGACGAGAAAGATGATTCTTCTATTCTTACTAACTTAACTGTTTAGTATGATATATTATATTTTCATAATAGTTAAACAATTGTGTATGCTGTGAAAAGTTGTGAAATATTGTAACATTCAAATGTAATGTTTTATGTAATTTAACGAAGCATGATTAAGCAGATACACAAGCGAACGATAATTTATTAGTTTATTAAATATCCACAAAAAAGATTAAAATATATGCAACCAAAAACATTTATAATTTCACCAAATATCCCATGCACACAATACTAAAGCAAAGATCGAAAAATTTTAACTTTAGATTTAAAATCAATGATTATATAATAACATGGTGATATAAATATACTATATATATCTATATATATAGTATATATAGCTATAATATAATAGTATTTATAGTATATAATTATTTAATAAAGACTATATATAACTATCACACTTTTTCTTTTTATTTTTTGTATTTTATTTATTAAACTTAAATATTAGTAAGATTATTTACTTAAAAAAATATTATCTAGGTTACGTTTAGCGTTTCTCGGTTAGGTTTAGGTTTTTGCAACCACGATCCATATTCTAGGTTAGGTTTAGGTTTCTTTGCAACAACGATCCATCATCGATTTAGAGTTCTAAGGTCTTTTGGCAACACGATTATCTCAAAAGATAAGAAGATAATTCACGGTTTTTAAGCTAGAGTTTGAGGATAAAGTTGATGGTTAAGTTAACACCCGATTTCCTATTATCATAAAAACTTACCCCTACCCTCTAAACTTACTATACATATACTATATACCTAAATCTAATATATATTATATTACTATAATAACATATATAATATAAAATATATAAAAATAATATATAACGTCTCTGTTCATTCACCGTTCATACATTTGTTCAGCCAAGCCGAGCGGCTGGCTTACGGCATGTCTCAATGGCTTACGAATAACCCCCCATCACACAAGAACACAAAAAACCGCTACGGCTTGGCTGAAACCAAATGTACTGAAAAACGAACACGATTCAAATCAGAAGTCTACCCATTATATAAATACCTAAATAATATTATTACTATATATAATATATTATATATATTATATATATATTATATTATATATATAATATACCTAATATACTATATATATATATATACATATATATATATATATTTAGGAACCTTTTTTGGAATTGGCCCGCAGTCGATATTCGAATATATTATATCGAATATATTATTTAAATTAATATATCGATTATCTTCTTAACGCATTCTATACTTAACATATGTTAAGATTTTTATTTAACTTTTGAAAATTATTATTTAACACAATGATCGAAGATAACTTTCTCAATTCCTATATTTTCTTAATCTTATAAGAAATTTTAATTTTAATGTAATTATATACTATTTATTTAAAATTATAATCTTTTAAGTATCGTCATATTACTCTAAATGAATACATTTACATGAATATGATAGTTGACTTAAATTCTAAACGAAAAGCCGGCCAGAAAGCTCAACTCTATTTAAGCGAGACTAAACGCAAGAACTCATTGTCTATATTCCAAACGATAACATAGTTAGCTCGAAAAAGGACAACGCACACTATGGGGCTCTATTTCATACACCGTTCACCACAGAAGCCAAATCACAGCAATCATACCAAACCGCAGAAATAAACCTAACCAATCAACGGACTGTGAGATATGCACTATACTACGCACTACGACTACAGAAATACTGGGAACTCCACGAACATCTAAAAGATAAAATACTCACTTACTCTGACATGCCAACATGGTCACCGTGAGGTGTCGCTAACCTCACAATTTAAATTGATGATTCCCAAGTACAGCGCGTCCCACTCATCACTTCAACCCAGATCTCATCTATATATGACAACAGAAAACAAACGATTTAACCTAATAGCTCTCCTGAGCCTATTTCACTGATTAGGCCAAACATCAATAACATGCAGGCGCAGAGCAGAATCTTAAAGATAGAAAACATCTAGACACCCGCACTGCGCACTAACACAGACTAGAACGACGCACCACTTTCCTGCTCGGACAATGGAGACTAAACTCTAAGCAAGATAATAAAAACAAATTGAGAACAAAGACAAAAAGCGAATACTTCAATTTCTCTCGAGAAAATATAATAAGAACAAGAGTTACCCAAATCAATGGCTCCTCTTGTCACAAAACTAGCATATGTAGTGAGACAGACACGATATTCCTAGTTTTAGTTCCAAACAGATCATACCACACTACTCTCACACATCACGCACAACATAAACAATACTAGCTCAGCCAGCCCCAAACCAATGAAGAATCACACTCAGTCATATTAACAGAAATTACCCAGGGCCAAAGGCTCACACCACTGAAATATATCACAAAATGTCCTACAGACAAAACAGAACAACAATACACAGAATCTATCACTCTCCTCAACCTATCATCTTAGATCAACATAATTATACGTACAAAGACCCGCCACACCGAGAATGAAACACACAAAAGCAAACCCATAAGACACGAAAATACGAAATCACCAGCAATATATGTATACCAAAGCTCCCAACAACAGAAATAAACGGAAAGCGACTTTATATAATGAAAAAAAATTTATGTATCGAATAAACGATAACGTTATACTGAAGGAAAAAAACAAACACAGAACCCCCAGCACCAAAAGACCTTTTTTGGAAACCATAATGATTGGAATATATTGTTCATATTTATCCATTTAAAAATTAATTAAAGATGTAATCCAACTAAAATAAGATTCAAATTTAACTAACTACATCAATTTTACTTTTCTGATTCGACTAATTAAAATTTACATAAGTATAATGTTAAACAATTATTTTCTATTAGAAATGCTTTTAAAAAAAATCCATTCAGGATACATATAATCATCATGATGAAACCAAATCATGACTAAAAAATTTCACATGGGAAACCAAGCTTTTCAGTTCTAACATACCCAGACCACCTTAAAATGACACAACACCCAACAATCACAAATAGTTTATTATAACCCTACAAATAAACTCAGGCCGAACCCCTGATAGATATAAGAAACCAAAACTTAATGCTAGATAAAACACACCCATGAAACGCGCGCCCGACAAAACTAAAAACTGCTTACATAAACTATTATTCTCAAATACATACGTGATTTCAAATTTTTGAATAAATTCCTCATAGAACGAACAGTAAAATATAACAAAACACGCCTCACTTCATCTCTATAAGCCGTCAGCATATTACAAAAGACTATAAACTTCGAACAAAAGACAGTAAGAATAATGTTAAAGTTACGTTCGTCCAAGACTTTAAAAGATTAACACGACAGGAAGTAAGCTAATAATTTAATCACGAAGAATGGTTATATTGCAGTAAGTTCTATCGAACATACTTCATGGTAACATGCTTAGTAATACGTAAACAACAGATCGCACGTCTTTAAGAGAAGCCCATTAGACAATCGTCTCTGGTCAATTGATGCCTCATCTCGCCCACGGCCACCCCCCTCCACTTAAATCCTATTCCCAATATACCTTCCTGGACAATCACACTCGGATATAGTAAGATTTAAAAATCGTCGAATTGATTACATCTTTTACAAGACTAAACGGAAACTATTGATATTACTTAATAAGAAATAGTAAGACAACAACCACCGTATACCTCTTCAACATAAGTTCAAAAGAACCAAACAGGATTAGCGAATGCAAAAGACTCTAGAAGATAGTGAATAATGAACAATATAAACGAATTTACAGATAAAACATTACCTGGCAAATACAGCGGAATCCTAAAGTAGAAATCTCACTCTGTTTACGAACAATATAATTCACTTCAATTTATTGTTTAAGTTGCTCTAAATATGACTTCAACGATCCTTATACGTCTGAAATAACACTTCAACAACATCCATTTGATATACCCCGATCTACCCGACTCCATCCTGAGCTTGACTATCACTAGACTCAGACGAAAACAATTTTATTATCGACGCCCTGCCCGCGAATGGTTTTGACTCGCAACTAGATATATCACCGTCTCACCCAAAATGACAAAAAGTCGAAATCATAACACAACTGAAATTCCAGACGCAGGATAGTAAGGACGAGCAAACACATCTACTCTAGACCGAATTGAAAGAAACGACACACTACTCCGAACGAACAAACATAAATTATCATCTTCTTCTTGCATTTAAGCCGAGTAAAATATTTATACATATCACTCATCCAGCTACAGAGCCCTTACCCAAATCCATTCAATAGCAAGACAGCTTTTCCACCTAAGGCTAGGCATATGTGTGAACGAACGAAAGCTGCTTCCTAGTTTTTTAAGTTCTCAAACAGTGATTAATCAAAAGGTATTTAAAAGAAATTTAAAATATAATAATTAAAATACATTTAGAGCAAGCAATGAATCGAACGCTGCAAATTACAAACTTTTATAGAAATTCCAAGGATCCTAAAGAACAAGTGATAACTATTGAATTCAATTATCACAAACAAACGATCTTCTCAATCAGAAACTAACAACACGCTCACCCTAAACAAATACAACAACCAAAATTATACACATCACTTTAAAAGTTCATTCCAGCTTCAAATTCTCTCTCGCTCACAACACCACCCACGACAATGGACACGAACGAATATTCTCACCAAAAGTAACCTTCGACACATCAACCTTCTTTCGCGCCCACACCCACAAGAGGTACAGAACCTGGAAATATAGCATATAATAAAACTCATCTAGACAAACCTCTTTTATGTCACTCATTCATTGATACTCTCTAACTCATTCACCCTCTACAGACAACTTTATTTCGTGTCAAGGGACGATAGAGGAACCACAAATACACAGACAAATAAGAGCTCATTTACTTCTTAAACAACAACTCTAAATGATCTTCGATTCAATGATCTCTACGTTCTGATATATCCTTCAATACACTTGTAACACACTCATAAACATATTACAACTAGAAATTTTTATTCAAAGAAACCTAATCAAAACAACTACATCAATAGCAAAACATAATATGTAACACCCATAAAATTTCACAACTCAAATTATTTTTCAAACAATCAAACTCAACTCCATTAATTAACATTGAAGATCAAAAATCTGTAACCAAAAGTAAGTAATAAAACAACCAACTCCATACCAAAAAAATCAATTAAACAACGTCAGCGCTGAAAACCCATAAACAACCGAAACCCAACACCTACCACGATACATAACAATTCTAACAATAAACAAAAATCAGATTGTGATACAACCACCACTCATCTTACTTTCATCTAACAAACCAGAAAAATCATAATGTTCGCATCGTGCTCCAAATCCTGATTATTTACCAAGAGAAGCAGCAATATTTACCAAAACAACAGAAGAGCACCAACTAGTAACACCTGAATATACTACAACAAAATTTTAACCTAGCCTAACATAATATAAAATTCTAAACCGCGATAGTTTTTTTTGATTTTATTGTATATGTTTTTATATTTATAATATATATTATTCTTATATTAAAACAAATCACCATAACCTTATACAGAGCTTCTTATAACCACAAATAAAGCCTACCTCCCACCAACAAAATTTATGAAATACCTTCCATCACCTTCAAGCCTTCCTCATTCAGTCAAAAAAGGCGCGGCATCAACATCTGCTATAACATACTACAAACAAATCTAACACTCTTTTAGGCTAAATTCCATATATACTAATTAATGATTGTTAAAAATTCTCAACATAGCGATCATATATATAATTCAATATTTCTCAATAATGGCGTATCCACAACCAGATATTACACCTAGCACCTCACCTCTCAAGGACATACGTCAGCACCCACGGACACATTACACACACACAATGTCTGCCTTTGATAAGGGAGCTTTCGGTGCCTAATTTCCCCACCCAACTGTTTTCTTTTTTGAAAACAACCATTTTTTGTTGACTTTTGTATTTTTTTTTTCAATTTTTAAAAAATTAAAATCGAACTCACACACACAAATCCAACTTTTAGAGTTGGAGGATAGCTCAGTTCTCAAGACTCAAAGCGCCGGAGTATATTTCCTTCAATTTCGCAACATTATGGCGGTGTTTCAATCCAGGAGAAGTTAGTAATTGTTTACCAGTTTGCTGAAATTAATGTTTTCTTAACACTACTACCTAAATACAATACTATATAACATATTATAATATTATTATAAACCACTAAACAACCCCGATATAATGATCAGCAAAAAACCACATAAAATAATAAAAATAACACCTACCATACAAAACTACATAAAATCCAGTAACAACAACCTAACCACTACAATCATACACCTCACTACACAACAACAACCAATAAAAACTCACGAATCTACCTTCCTACCTATATATGGCTCACAATCGTGATCAACTTCTACACATCTCGCAGCATCAAAAATCTACCAATATAACACTGTCCAGTCGATTAATTTTAATTCAATAGAGAGAAATCAAATCCCATCACCAAATTTACATTTCCGACATATCACCTTACCACACATTGAATATTTATAAACTCGATTAAGATGTAAAATAATCGATTAATAACTTTATATACAATGATAAAAATATACATAAAAAAAATCAGAAAGTTCTATATATACAATATACAAAGTTTTTTATCACTCACGTATATATAAACCATATAATACGTATCGTACTCAATGTGTAAAGTAATGTCAATGAGCTCGACTCAATAGTTTTACTAAAAATGGATTGTAAGTTGATTTTATTTGAAATATAATATTATTTCACTAAAATACGATTTGATGAGGCATTTGCCTAGGTTTTTTTTAAGAAGACATTTTACAACCTTAATTTTGCAACAAAAGAAATGTGGACATAAAATGTTTTAAATAAAAATATTCAATTTTTAAAGTTTCACAGAAAAATTTTTATTTATAAATTTTCGAGTTATTCTTGCAATGGATACTAGTAGTATATTTTTCGAGAACATCATTAATTCCAATGCATTTTTTAGTTTTAAATTATTGTTTTATTAACACTATTATTATTAAATATTTATATTATAATATATAATATATTAATATAATTATAGTTTTATAAAAGATATTTATTTATATTAAATAGTTATAATGAACTGAAACATTCTAAGTAAGGTAATACATTAATAATAAATTCATAATAAATAAAAACTTTATTTTTCGCCAGTATTACTTTAATAACTTTCCAATAATTCTATTTAAAGGAAAAGTTAGAGTTAGTTTTACTGGTGTCATTAGATGAATGCAATCAAGTAAAGTATTTCACGAGAGGCTACTTTATTAGCCGCACAGTGTAGCTTACTCGACCCCCCTAAATGAGATGGATAAATTTATTTATTTTTTTAGGGGCTCGAGCAGATGGGGGACGAAGGGAGGGACGTTTTCAATTACTCCAGCCAGAGAAATGGCCAAATCGCCGACTCACCCTAGAACTCTCACCACCGTCGACACCACAAGACTCACAAACAGCACGTGCGTAAAATGAGTGTGGAATTAGTCCCACCTTAGTTCAAGACACTTTAGTCTCCTAAGTAAGGCTCCGAGAGACCCCAGATTTCACTTCACCATTCACGGTGTATGCATATAGCAGGACTACCGGGTGCAGGAATTCTTTAAAGTTGATATACTCACCAAAACAACATAATAAAATCACCCAAAAATTGAGTTACTTTATTGGGACATGTTATTTTCTCAGCATAAACCAATCTCAGGTACTCTATAAATATTTCATAAAATATCGTAACAGTTTTTAATTTTTAATACATATATATTCATATAAAAAATATTAATTCAGTATTTAAAGAAAAACTGATATATTATGATTAATATAATACTATATTATATATATATATATATTATATATATAATTTAATATCAATATTAATAATATATATATATTATACTACTATACTATTATACTCATAAGTATGTATTCGATTTAATAATACCAAATAATTTACATAATTCTCAATGATTTATCGGATTAATAACAACAGTATCGACTTTTCGATTTAATCGTAAAACCCATGCAAATAATCGGAAAATGAACTTCATAAAAATTAGTTGCTTGCCGGAAATGGAATAAAAATTTTTACCATTAATTATATATATATTAATATTATATCATAATAATATTATATATATTAATATAATATATATAGATATAATTATATATAATATATTTAATTATATATTATTATATGTTATACTTATTATATATATATCATACTACTTTATATTTAATTATCAGATATAGGTATTTGGGCTGTTTTATTTCTAATAAACGTACAACTTTTTGGCTTTTGTTTTTCTACAATTGTCATCACAGAAAAACTGATATATCAAATTTACGATACACACATTATCGGTATTATTTTGGCAAAGGACCCAAATGTTATGATAATGAGCAAAACCTCTTTTTCAAATCTTATTGTGAACTGAACATTTTTTTTATTATTGCTTATTTATAATATTAATCAACAAGGCCTTTGGCTGCTTCTTCGTTGCCGTGTCGTACTTGGTGGAACTCATTGTATGACGCAACGGGTCACGAGGGCTCGCCCCGAAAAGAGGCCACAAAAGCCTGCTACGAAAAAAAAAAAAAATTACTAAAAAAATATATAAAAGATAGAAACCAAAATTAAAGAAATGAAAAAAACCACTGCGATATTCTCAGAATAACTACTCAATGCTACAGCAATTAAAGGCATATCAAAGATTAAGAATTATCTCCCTATCATGATTTAAAATGTATTGGACAAAGATTAATTTAAAAGTGAAAAATAAAAAAATAAAAATTAAAATTAAATACCACTTTTTCATCATAAATTATAAGAAAAACAACAACAATAATATAGTGTGGCCGCCTGATTTTTCTATTTTCTTGTAGATGAGCACTGTATTTATTTATGGTATGGGAGGATTTTAGGGGTATTTTTCCCAAAAATTTCAATTGCCTCCCACTCATATTATCCCCCAACAAAACTCCTCTTATGATTACCGTAATTTGGGAACCGTAAGTTCCTATTTACTACGCATGTTAGAATTAATATAATCGGGTAGGATTTATATAGGCAATTGCCCTCATACATTTTATACCGATTGGTAAGAAGAGGACATATGCAGGAGGCTACAAACAAGTTATACTGTTATGGGTAATGAGAACGGGATCTGATTTCATCCCCTCTTGTTGAACTAATTTTGATTGATCTGGGAGATGCTATAGGCCCTGTGGGATAAAGGAATACAATTTTATCTGCCCGAAGGCGCTTAACAACCAGTGGATCGTTTTCGGGAATATTTAATTCGTACGACTAGGATACCCAGTTCGTTAAATCTCCTATTTAAATAAGTGGGTGGAGCGAATCAGAGGGAGGGCCAGAAGAGGAAACCCTCCCCGCAAGACATTATATTTGAATTACACCAAATTCTCCATACCAAAAATGACGGCGGCGAAATTTGATTTTACGGGAGGAACCTTCTCTCCGCAGAGAAAGTAGGGGAATTAGTACGCTACCCCGACCAGTTCCCCGGAAAGCGCCGGGAGAGACCCCGACTCCTGCCATCGAAGTGTCACCAAAGGGTCAGAGCCATTCACCTTTTGTAGGGGATTTAATTATTTAAGTAATGAATGTCATTGTGATTGACTAACTTACAGTTACAAGGGAAATTAATACCGATTACATAAATTTAAGATGATGTACCCCAGGGCAGGAGGATTAGCGGAAAGGTAAGGATACTAAATTAACCCTGTATCCAGGTACGAGGAAAGTATTCTTTTAAGTTAAATTAATGATTGTCAAAATTTAAATAGAAAGTCTATTTATTCTTTAATATATATATTTATTAAACGTATAAGTTAACTCAATATAAAAGGTGATAACTAAATTGTTCATATAAATTGTACTTATATTGTACTTATATAATATTATTAACAATAATTTTTATTTTATTTTTTTATATTTTTTTTACTATCTCTCCTCCCCTATGGT
>JABUQX010047409.1:45000-55543 GCA_015478945.1 Trachelipus rathkii | reverse complement strand
CTGGTAAAGTAACTAACAATGGCATACAGGAGCGAAACCAGGTACGGAAAGGATGATGGTCGTTCCGGGTCACTAGAGGTTATCAAAACAAGTGAGAAATTGTTCAAACTCCTCCTCACTTTTCGAAACATTACCGCAATACCTATGATTCCTGTTTGGTTCGTTTTCGAAACATTAAGCCTTACATCTGATTCTTGTTTGTCACAGTGTCAACATAACAAAATTTATTAAAAACATTTTAGTTTTTGATAATGTTTTATCTTGTTTTTACATTACCATAGTAATTTTTAAGAAAAACCTAACAAAAATTATCATGACAAAACCTATATATCATTTACTAATCAATGGAATAAAATTGACTTAATCTATACAAGGTTGTCAAATTATCTATATACATTGATCAACCGAGTACACGCTTGACCGTAACCAAAGCTTTTACCTAATAAACTAACATAGCATCATCTAAAAACTTAAATGATAATGTACAAACGACAAAAACTAACGCCGTACCTTAAACACGATGTAAACTTTAACAATGAACCGCAACAGTTCCACACCACCACTACTGATAGTAACTAACTATATCATACAAAAACGTTTAACCTGATGCACACTTTTGTCAAGCAGTATCTCTAACATAGACCGCTACTCCTATTCACACTTTTTTCAAACATATCATCAAACATATCACTGTTATTTTACGTTAACATAGTAACATTATACAAAAAAATTTATCACTAACCTAACCTATTATCATACTGACCACTAATATATTCGCTAACGTAACAAAGTTTTCACATCAATAAAGAACATATAACGAGAACTAAGAATATTAACTGTACACCCACCCAAGACCTAACATAAAATCTTAAACACGAAAGACACGCAGTTAACAATTAACAAAAAGTTTCATTACTTAACATTAGTAAAGTAACAAGCATTGCATACAGAACGTCTTACCCTATGTTACACTTTTTTTCAACATAGCTTCTAACATATCACTGTTTATTTTTACGACGAGCATAGTAACATTTAACAAATAATTCATCATAACTTAACCTAATTATCATACAGACCAACAAATATATGCTGACGTAACAAAGTTTTCACATCAATCAATAAAGCTAACATATATCCTGAACTAAGAATATAACGCACAATGACAAAACCTAACATACCTTATGATCGACTAAAAAACTTTTAACATTAACAAAGTTTTCCATACTTAACAGCACTTAAAGTAACTAACAATGCACTTACACGGAACGAACATTTACGAAGCTGATGTGGTTCCTTTTTCACTAGAGTTATCAGATACAAGTTGGGAAATTGTTCAAACTCCTCCCTCTTTTTCAAAACATTATGCAATACCTATTAATTCTTGTTTGGTTCGTTTTCGAAACATGAAGCTATACATTTGATTCTTGTGTTATGCAATAACAAGGAAATTTATTTAAAAACATTTTTATGTTTTTGCTAATGTCCTTATGTTTTATAACAACTCTAAAAAACTTTTATTTATTAATTATTTCTTTAAAACTTTTTGTTTTACTAAAAATTTTATTCTTTTTATTTTTATAACGGTACAAAAAAAATTTTTTACGATACCCAAAAGCAGTTAAATCACTAAATCAGCCCACATCCTACTCTCCTCATCGTCTCCTACCCTCCTATGAATCTATCGATCTATTCCGTCTAATGTGATTCAAGTCACCCCCCCCCCCTCATTTCATGTTCCATTTTGAAAACATAAGTTAACAAAGTTTTGCACTTAACAACAATAAAAGTAACTATAACGATAACATAAAAACAAAAAACGTAACCCTACTCACACTTTGTCATGCAATATCTCTAAACATAACAAAGTTACATTCTATATTAACCACGGGTAATATTTGTAACTAAAATTTATCACAACATTGGGCTAATTATTCAACGTCAATGAAGTAAATGCTAACGAACAAAAAGTTTTCACATCAATAAAGCAAGCATAGCATCACCTGAACTATGAATATAATGTACAATGCCAAAACTCAACCATACCTTAAGCGTGAATAAAACTACTACTTGCTTTAACATTAAAAAAGATTCCACACTTACCAAAAACATTGAAGTACCTACATAGCCATACAAAAACGTAAAGTGTTAGACTTTACTGTTGTTAAGTGCGGAAGTTTGTTTAATGTTAGTAGTTTATTCTTACGTTGATAAACCGACTGTGTTAGGTATGTCGTTTGTACCATTATATCTTAGTGCAGGTTTATGTTATAGTTAGCTTTACTTAATGTAAAAAACTTCCTGTACGTTAACATATATATATCGATGGTTAGTTATAGTAAAAGAACTTATTTTTTGTGTTATGTTTAACCGAAATGATACTCGAAAATATGACATGAATCAATTAGCAATCAATAGATCAAAATGTCATTGGTGGGAGAGGTGGGGATGGTGATGGTTTGATTTACTTGAATTGATTACTCTGCTCTTAAAATTCAGTAAACTATTACAATTTACTATGATATTTTATCATAGAACTTATTTTATGTTATGTATGGATAAAATCTTTGATTATGTTTACAGGCTTATTCGATTGGTCTGTATGCATTAATTAGACAATTGGTTATGATAAAATTTTGTTATAAATAATTATCTGTGTTATGTAATAAGTTACTGTTTAATCTGTTGGAGATATGCTTGGCAAAAGTATGAATTGGCTACGTTTGTATGCAATGTAAGTTACTTTGACTGATTATTAAGTGGGAACTTTTGTTAATGTGTAAACAGTTTATATAGAGCGTTAAGTCTGTGTTAGGTTATTTGTCGTTGTAACATTGATTTTCTTAGTTCATATGATACTATGTTAGCTTTTATTAATGGTGAAAACATTTTCATCGTTTTCAGCATATATTCGCTGAGTTAGTATTAAAGAACTCATTTTTGGTAGCTATTGCCGTTTATGCCGAAATGATACTCGAATCGCAACGTTAAATCAATTGATTTAGGTAAAAAATAACATTGACTATGTTAGAGGCATAGTGTGAAAAAAGTGCGATAGGTTACGTATTGCTTACGCTGTGGCTAGGGTATTTTTTACCTGTTGCTACAGATAGGAACTTGATTAATGTTACATAGTAGTTTATCGTGTCGTATAAGGTGGTCTAGGTTTTGCTCATAGGCTCAGATATTATTCTTAGTTCTAGTAATTGCTATGTTAGACTTTATTAATGTGAAAAACAAATGTTACGTTAGGCAATATTCGTTCGGTTAGTAATACAAGAACTTAATTTTGTACTTGTTTGGTTTAAAAACTTTGCGCTAGTTTTATATTTATGTGATGGATAAAAAACTTTGTTATGATTTATGTAGTTTGGATAAAACTTTGTTATGTTTGCAATTATTTGTTGGGGATTATGGTGTTTAGGTAAGTAAGGTTATGATAAATTTTTGTTAAATATTACTATGATAATGTAGAAAACTTTGCTACGTTAGCATATCTTCGGTAGTCTGTATGATAATTGGCTAAGGTTATGTTGGAGATATGCATGACAAAGTGTGAGTAGGTTACGTTTTTTGTATGTTATGTTAGTTACTTTATTGTTGTTAAGCTGCAAAACTTTGCTTAATCTTATGGGGTTTTTATCCCAAATGGATACAATGAAATGTGACTGAATCACATAAGAACAGAAAGATTCGATAGATCATAGCGAGGGTAGGAGACGATGAGGAGAGTAGGATGGATGAGCTGATTTAGTGATTTACTGCTTTTGGGTATGTAAAAACACAATTTTTTTACGTTATAAAAATAAAAAGAATAAAATTTTTAGTAAAAACAAAAAGTTTTAAAAAAATAAAATTAAAAATAAAAGTTTTTAGAGTTGTTATAAAACATAAAGACATTAGCAAAAACATAAAATATTTTTAATAAATTTGTTATGTTGACCCCGAAATGTGTCAAACAAGTAATCAAATGTTATAGCTTAATGTTTCGAAAACGAACCAAACAAGAATTTAGGTATTGCGTAATGTTTCGAAAAGTAGGAGGAGTTTGAACAATTTCTCAACTTGTATCTGATAACTCTAGTGACACAGGAACCACATCAGCTTCGTACCTGTTCGCTCTGTATGCATTGTTAGTTACTTTACTGTTGTTAAGTATGGAACTTTGTTATTGTTAGCAGTTTACTCGAGCGTAAGGTATGTTAGGTTTTGTTATTGTGCATTATATTCTTAGTTCAAGGGTGATGATATGTAGTTATTTGATGTGAAAAACTTATTACACAATCATATATTTGTGACCAGTTATGATAATTAGGAGGTTATGGTAAATATTGCTTAAATCGTTTACCATGTTAATGTAAAAATAACTGATATGTTTGAAAAAAAAGTCTGAATAGGGTACGGTTACGTTTTGCAGGCAATGTTAGTTAATTTACTGTTGTATAAGTATGAACTTTGTTACTGTATAACTGTTATTCGTATTTAAGGCTGTGCTTAGTTTGGCGGGAAGTGTAGCATTATATTCTTAGTCATGGTTAATATGTTAGCTTTATTGATGTGAAAACTTTGGTACGGTTAGCATATTATTAGTTAAAGTCAGTTATGATAAATAGGTTAGTTAGGTTAATGCATAAAATTTTCTGTTAAATGTTACCTATGTTAATCTAAAATAACAGTGATATGTTAGAGGTATGTATATTTGAAAAAAGTGTGAATAGGGTACGGTCTGTATGCAACGTCAGTTACTTTCCTATTGTTAAGTATGGTACTTGTTAATGTCGACTGTTTATCGTGGTCTAGTATGTTAGATTTGTATGTCATACATTAATATTACCTTACATCAGATTATGTCTTATGTTAGCTTGTATTGATGCAAAAACTTTGTTATGTCAACATATATTTGGGGGTTAGATATAAAAAAAGAACATTTTATGCTACGTTTATCCAAAAATGAAACTCGAAAATATGACTTGAGTTCACCATATCAATAGATCAATACTCGATAGATCAGGTTGGGACGGTAGGGCGATGAGGGAGGGGGTGGCTTAATTTACTTAATTACACAATTTACCGTTTAGGGTTCATGAAAATACACAAATTTGTTTACGTTATAACATGATGAGGTGTGAAAATTTTTAACGTTAAAAAACAAAAAAGTTTGTAGAGAAATAAAATTAAAAATGTAAAAGTTTTTTTTAAAACAAAAAGCTTTAAAAGAAATAAAATAAAAATAAACAAAAAAAGTTTTAAAAACAAAAAGTTTTAAAGGAATAAAAAAAAAAAAAACCAAAAGTTTTTTAAAAAACAAAAAAGTTTTAAGGAACAATAAAAATTAAAAATAATAATAGTTTTCTTAAAAAACAAAAGGTTTAAAAGAAATGAAATTAAAAATAAATAAACAAACATATCGCTTATACTGATTTGTTTAAATGAATATTTACCGAATCAGTCGTACCGGTTTCGTTCTTGCATGCGTTGTTAGTTACTTTACTGCTGTTAAGTATGAAACCTTGTGTTATATGTAGCAGTTTATTTTTGCTTAAGCTGTGTTAGGTTTTTTTCGTTGTATGTTATATTCTTGGTACAGACTATGATATGTTAGCCTTTGTTAAGGCAAAAAACTTTGTTACGTTGGCATATATTCGTTGATTCAGTATCATAATTTAGGTACCGGTGATGATAAATGATTACCGTCGTTATGCAAAAAATAATAATGAATTGTTAAAGATATGTTTGAAAACGTATGAACAGGTTACGTTTTTGTATGCCAACTGTAGTTACTTTATGTTGTTAAGTATGGACTTTGTTTTAATGTTAGCGATTTATTCACGCATAAGGTATGTTAGGTTTTGTCGTCGTATATTATATTCTTAGTTCAGGTAATGTTATGTAGGCTTTATTGATGTGAAAATCTTTGTCGCATGTACCGATTTTCGATTCGGTCGGTAGATACTTCCACGCTTCATGGTTATGTTGAATTTTTATTAAATGTTAGGATGTTCGTGCAAAAAATAATAATGATATGATATGTTACATATGCGTTTGAAAAAGTGTTGATAAGTTACGCTATTGTATGCCAATGTTAGTTACTTACAGTTGTTAAGTATGGACATTTGTTAATGTTAGATGTTTATTCGATCATAAGCGTATGTTAGGTTTTGTTGTTGTACATTATATTCTAGTTCACGCTATGAGGTATTATTAGCTTTATTGATTGTGAAATCTTTGTGGCGTTAGCGTATTTTCGTTGGTCAGTATGATACTTATGGTATTGGTAATGATAAATTTTTTTGTTATAAATGTTACTGTTAATATAAAAAATATCAGTTGATATGTTAAAAACAGTGTAAGTAGATTTACGTTCCGTAGCCAGCTTAGTTACTTTCCTGTTGATAAGTATGGAAACTTTTTAATGTTTAGATTGCTTATCGTGCAAGAGGTATGTATAGCTCTGTCGTTGTAGCTATCTATATCTCGTAGTTCAGTTGATGCTATGTTCGCTTTATTGATGTTGAAAACTTTGTTACGTTACATATATTCTTGATCAGTATGATAATTACACAAGATTGTGGATAAATTTTTGTTAAATGTTACTATGTTAATGTAAAAGATATCATGATATGTTACCGAAAAAAGTGTAACAGTAGGTTCCTTCTACCCTCAATGTTCAGTCACTTTACTGTTGTTAAGTATGTAACTTGTTAATGTAACTGTTATTGCTCTTAGATGTTTTGAGGTTTGTGAAGCTGTACATTATATTCGGTAGTCAGGTTCGATGCTCAATGTTTGGCTTTGATTGATGTTGAAAACTTTGTTACGTTAGGACATATATCATTGATCAGTATGATAATTACACACGGGTTGTGATAAATTTTTGTTAAAATGTTACTACGTTAATGTAAAAAATATCAGTGATATGTTAGAAAAAAGTGTAAGTAAGGTTACGTTCTGCGCTCAAATGTTAGTTACTTTATGTTGTTAACGCTATGGAACTTTGTTCTAATGTTAACTAATTATTCGATGTTATTAAGATGTTGTTAAATTTTTGATTGCTATATTATATTCGTAGTTTCAGGGTTTTGGGGAATGGGCATCTGTTGCTCTAGTTGATGTTGAAAACTTTGTTACGTTAGTATAAATTTCATTGACAGTATGAAAATTAGACAAGGTTATGATAAAATTTTGTTAAATATTACTATGTTAATGTAAAAATATCCAGGATTGGGGTAGGGAGGGAGAGGGCATGGGGTGGTTTGATTTGTACTGATTACAGTTTTAGGGTACTGTAAAAAACACATAATTTCTTGTTATAAATATGAAAAGCGTTACATTTTAGGAAAAACAAATTGTTTAAAGCATATAAAACAAAAATAAATAAAAATTTTGTGTTATGTTATACAAAATATGACATGAATCAATAGATCATAGATGGGGAGGATCGTGAGGCTGGGGAGACTGGGGAAGCTCTGGAGGCTCTGCAGGCTCTGGAGGGTGTTTGATTTATATAAAAAACGTAAATTTTTTTAAGTGATAAACTTAAAAAGAATAAAAATGTTTAATTTTTATTTTATTTTTTTTTACATTTTTTAAAAAACATTTAAAATTCTTAAAAATTTTTTTAATTTTTTAAAAAAATTTTTAATTTTTTTTTTTTTTTTTTTTTATTTTTTTTTAATTTTAAAATAAAATTTTTTTTTTTTTTTTTTTTTTTTTTTTTTTTATTTTCTGTATCGAGGCTACATCATAAGAAAGATGTATACCAAGTTTAGTCGTTCTATGTAAAATATTTCAGGTTTGGGGGGCTAGTGACCCCCCTTTCGGTGTGTACGACTATTTAACCTATATATGATGTGAATGCGTGTGTTTTAAACTTTCTAGATTTTCCAATTTTACATATTTATTGTAAATACGGTTTCAGCATTTTAATCATTCACGTTTTTTAGTGAGTGAATAATTTTAATCTGATTTCAACTTTCGTTTTTTATTTGTCTGTTTTTGTCTGTTGTTTATGTTGTTGTGGTTGTGTGTGCGTGTGTGATGGCAGATTTGCACAGGCGGGGGCTTTCCATTGACTTCACCAACATCCGTGGCTTGCAATCTAACTCTGCATCCGTGGAATACCACCTCTCTAACTCTAATCCTAACCTTTTGCTCTTGTCTGAGACACAGATGGCTAAGAATTCATCCTCTAACTAGTTTAATGTATCCAACACTAACTTATTTTATAATTTCCGTCTAAACGGTTGAGTATGTGCCTATGTAAACATAAACACTACTGTAACACGTCTCGAGAATCTCGAATCTCCTAACTTCGATGTTCTGTGGCTTAAAATCTTTCTTCCTTATACTATAATGATCTTGTGCTTCAACTACTGTTCTCCTAACAGAACAGATTTTCAAGCCTAACAACTTCTGTAAATCTGTCTTTCCTCCTCTTATTCGATCTGATGGTTATGTTGCTAATTCTCCAACTGAAAAGGCCAATCTCTTCGGCCTCCTATTTTCCTCTAATTCAACCCTGGATGATTCTGCATTCCTCCTCCTTCCTCATTCTCTTCTCAGGTGCCTATGCCCTTTGCCTATGATTACATTTGATCGATTGCATTGGCTCCTGAAATCTACGAACGTTAGGAAGGCGGGTGGCCCGGATGGCATTCTTCCCCGAGTTTTGAGGAAGTGTGCTTCCGTGCTATCCCTGCCCCTCGTTCAACTATATTCTCTATGTCTCAATACTAACACTTTCCCTCAGTGTTGGAAGCACGCACATGTCTAACCTATTCCGAAAAAAGAAAGCCACTCTGATCCTTACAACTATCGCCCTATAGCTCTTACTTGTGTTCTATCTAAGATCTTTGAAACTCTTCTCAACTCTCATTTCTTAGATCATCTGGAATTAATCATTCACTTTTTTTCACGATCGCCAGTATGGCTTCGGCGCTCGAGGGTCTAACTGCCAATATATTTTGCCTATCTCACTGATTTATGGTTTTCCACCCCTAGGAACTACGGGGAGACTTGCGTAGTGGCCGCTTGACATATCCAAAGCTTTTGAACGGTTATGGCACCGCCGTTCACTGCCTCTCCAAGGCCTCCCCTCCTTTTGGTTTCCTCCTTTCTCTTTGCTACTTATGTCTAGTTTTCTTTCAAATCGCTCAATATCGGCTGTTGTTGATGGGGCGACTTCTTCTTGCTTTTCTGTCAATAGTAGTGTTCCTCAGGGTTCTGTCTTATCTCCTACTTTATTCCTGCATTTCATTAATGATATTCTCACCTGCACTTCTAACTCTATTCACCCATATGACAATGACTCGACACCCTTTTCATTCTTCAACTTCATTTCAATTCTGCTCCTTCTTTTACTTCTAGAATTGCCTCTCGACTTAATCTTTCCGATTCTATTATCGCTGATTTGGATAGAATTTCCGGGTGAGGTCGTCTCAATCTTGTGAATTTCAATTCTTTAAAAACTCAACTTCTATTACAAATCTCCCTCTCTAAGAGTCCTTCTAACTTTCTTATCTCTTTCGACGGTTCTCTCGTCTCTCCTGTTGACAATATAAACATCATTGGCCTGAGCATAAACAAAAAAATGTCTTGGAAACCTCACATCACAAAGGTTGCTAGGGCGGCCTCAAAGAAACTGGAAGTTCTGTTTAGACTGAGACTTTTTTTCCTCTTCTCAGTTGTTCCAGCTATACAAGGGCCTCAGTAGTGACCAGTACCGCTAAGAAAGTGAAATACGCACACGAAATACGCATATGTGTGGGCCGAAGGCTCGCACACACGAGCGTACGTACATGACGAAGTCATGTACGTATGTGAATCTTTAAGTAAGTATGTAATTGACATATACATACACATTTACATATACATATACATTTGTATATACACACATAGATACATATACACACATAGATACACACACATACACACCCACACACAAAAACATATCATACACACCCATGTGTCTGTCTGTTTGTCTGGCTTCACCCTCACCCCCTTTCGCTTGCCCCTCATCCCTTTTTGCTTGCCCCTCACCCCCTTTCGCTTGCTACGCACCACGCGCACTGTTGGTTGGGCCTTGTCGTTAGCCCTGCACCACAACCATCCGCACCGGCCGCCCCGCCTCCGGATTTGCTTGCTCTTGGGTTGTCACGTCAGCCTTGACTCATCATCGAACAGGGAGGGTTTTTTCCCCACTCCCCCTTTCTCTCTATACCCCCATCGTTTCGCTCGTTCACTCGTTCGCTTACGTCACTGGACATCAAAAGACTTTCACCTTTTCGACTCGACCTCTGTCATCAGCGTCTGTTTAGAGAGCTCTCCGTGTCTCTTATTCGTTCACGCTAAGTGCTCGTAAACTCCCTATAAAGATTTGTTAATACCATTAAGCGAAATAGCGTGAAACTGATTCGAATAGTGGGTATAAGTTGCTGTTATATATATATATATATATATATATATATATATATATATAAATTATATATATATATATATCTATTATATATATAATATATATATATATATATATATATATATATATATA
>JABUQX010047409.1:27500-40000 GCA_015478945.1 Trachelipus rathkii | reverse complement strand
AATTTCTTATTCTTTTTGCTTATAACCTTACAAATTACGTTTTTTACATCCCCAAAAGCAGTAAATCACTAAATCAACCACTATTCAACCTCCCTCCTGACCATCTGTGATTCTATTGATCTATTGATTAAGGTCAAATTTTACTAAAATTGTACGTTTTACATACCCTAAAGCAGTAAATCACTAAATCAAACCACTATCCAACCTCCCTCCTGACCATCTGTGATCTATTGACTATTGATTAAGTCAAATTTTACTAAAATTTGTAACGTTTTACATACCTAAAGCAGTAAATCACTAAATCAACCCACTATCCAACCTCCCATCTTGACCATCTGTGCATCTTATTGATCTATTGATCTATTGATTCAAGTCACAATTCGAGTATCATTTTGGAGATAAACATAACATAAAAATCAAGTTCTTTATACAAAGATCAAACAATATATGGTGGACGTAACAAAGTTTTCACATTAATAAGCTAACATGGCGTAGACATGAAAACTATTGAAAATAATGTACCAAAGACAAAAACCTATCACACCTTAAACACGAATAAACTGTTAACATTAACAAAGTTCCAACACTTAACATCAGTAAAGTAACCTAACATAACAACCAAAAAACGTAACTTATTTCACACTTTATCAAACATATCTCTAACATAACGATGTTAATTTACACTAACATGGTAATATATAACTAAAATTTATCACAACATTGGTTAATTATCATTCAGTCATCAACGAATATACTCTAACATAATAAGGGTTTTCCACATCAATAAAGCTAACATGATGTAACATTGAACTAAGAAATAATGTACAAAGACAAACCTATCACAACTTGCACACGAATAAACTGTTAGCATTAACAAAGTTCCACACTTAACACCAGTAAAGTAACTAACATGGTATGCAAAACGTAACCTAATCTTACTTTTTTCAAGCATATCTCTAACATAACGATGTTTCGTTAATCTTACACTAACACACTAATATTTAGCAAAAATGTCATCATAAACCTTGTCCGATTATCATTATGGTCAACAAATAATGCTAACATATACAATGTTTTCACATTAATAAAGCTAACATAGCATCATATGAACTAGGAAAATAATGTACAACGACAAACCTAACACAACTTACACACAAATAAACTGTTAACATTAACAAAGTTCCAGACTTAACAGCAGTAAAGTAAACTAACTTTACATACAAAACGTAACCTTTTATACTTTTTTTTCAAACATATCTCTAACTTAATTAACGTAATCTTTACATTGACACAGTAACATTTATCAAAAAAATGTGTCATAACCATACCTAACCATCATAATACCTAACGAGTAAAGACGAATAAAGTAAAGTTTTTAGACTTATCTCTTTTTAGACTCCGCCTCCTTTCAGAAAATACCAACTCTAAACATGAAAAAAATGATTTTATGCTTTAACCATTTGCATAAAGTGATGCAATACTTATTATATTTGACCCTCTGGCAGTATATACTAGCAATGTAACAGTCGCCATTTGGTTTACGATTTAATATAAATGACACTTCGTTGGGAATAACGAAACTCCTCGTGAAAGATATCAACAAACAAACGTAGAGATGGCGGAGATTCATCGTATCAAACACTGAGAAAAAACTTGCCTACTGCGAGAATAGTGGTACAAACAGTCCTTGTTGGAATGAGATTCTATTTCTTTCAACCAATCAGAAGAAAGTAAACAAGAATACGACGTACGAATGAACCATATCAGTTCAAAAGGGTATGTATTCTCGTTAGACAACAACAATAACATAGTACAAAAATAAGTTCTTTATATACTAACCAACGAATATATGCTAACGTAACATTGTTTTCACATTAATAAAGCTAACATAGCATTACCAGAACTAAGAAAATAATTTCCAACGACGAATCTAACACAACTTAAGCACGAATAAACTGTTAACATTAACAAAGTTCTTACACTTAACACCTGTAAAGTAAATAACATTGCATACAAAACGTAATCTATGCATACTTTACCAAACATATCTCTAACATATTTACGTTAATTTTTACATGGACACAGTAATATTTAACAAGAATTTATTATAACCTTGTTTAATTATCATACAGAGCAGCGAAAATTATGCTAACGTAAACAAAGTTTCAGCATTTAATAAACTAACATAACATAACCTTGAACTAGAATATGATGTGACAACGACAAACTAACACCCCTTACGTAGCGAAAAACCACTAACATTAACAATACTTCTGCACGTAACAGCAGTAAAGTACCTAACACATCGTTCAAACGTAGCCTATTCTCATGTTTTCAAGCTTATCTCTAAACATAACAATGCTACATTTTTACATAACATCGTAATATTAACAAAAGTTTAGCATAAACCTGTCTAATCATCATTACTGACAAAGAACATAATGCTGACGTAACAGTGTTTTACATCAACTTTCGTAACATTAACAAAAAATGTCATCAGTTAACCTCGTCTAAATATTCATAATTCCCCACGCGAATAATTGGCAAACATAACAAAGTTTAACCAAACATAACAAAAAAAATAACAAAATTTACCCTAAACATAACATAAAAATAAGTTCTTTGAGTTAAAATATCACAGTAAAAAGTAAAAAATTTACGATTTTAAAGCAGTAAATCAGTAAATCAGTAAATCAAACCCCTCCATCCGTGCAGTCCCCTACCCGTCCCACCCACCTGCGATCTATTGAGCTATTGATTCAAATCATATTTCAAGAATCTTTTTGGACAAACATAACATAAAATATGTTCTTTATATTTACTAACTGCACGAATATATTGCTTAAACCAACAAAGTTTTAACATCAATAAAGCTAACAAATCATAACCGCGACTAGGAATATAATGTACAAATGCAAACCTAACATACCTCGCGTATGAATAATCAGCTAACATCCTGAAAAAATTCCCTACTGATCAAGGTAAAGTAGCTAACAGGTCATTACAATACTCGATAATTTCCCACTTTTCGAGCATATTAGCAACAGGTAAAAAGCTGTATTATCTAACAAAATTCCCTAACAAAGTGGACCAATCTATCAAAGATGCCACCATCTTGAACTATGAATTTACACACTACTTTCATCAAAGTGTCACTCGTTTCGAGTATAACATCATTTGCATCTATGAATAAACGTAGACATTTGCAAAATTCTAGGGGGCAAACCTAACATTACTCAACAAAAAAACTTAACCTAGGCTCACGTTTTCTAACACATCATCGTCCAGTTAACACAGTATTATCTTACAAAAACTCATCATTTCTCTAACAAATCAGTGTTATTCCACATTGTCATAGTAATATTTAAAACATAACGTACCTAACTAACGAATAAACAGTTTTTCATTAACAAGAGTATCTAAAGCAAACACCATTACCTTCCGAGGAGAAAAACCCAGGGGATGCCGCCCCTTTGAAAGCGGTGTGAAATCCTGCGAGGGGGGATCACCCGAAGGGGTAAGCGGGGCTTTACCCCTCACGAAGAGGAGGAATGTTTATACACTATTTTCTTCAGTAGGATAGTTTTTCTCAGTGTTGAACGATGACATCCTCCCCGCATTCTCTACGTTTGTGTTGATATCTTTCAGAGGAGTTTCGTTATTCCAACGAAGTGTCATTTTATATTAAGTCGTAAACCGAATGGGACTGTTTGACATTGCTAGTATATACTGCCAGAGGGTCAAATATAATAAGTATTGCATCACTTTATGCAATGGTTAAAACATAAAATCATTTTTCATGTTTAGAGTTGGTATTTTCTGAAAGGGGGGCGTAGTCTAAAAAGAGATATAAGCTTAAAAACTTTACTTTATTCGTCTTTACTCGTTAGGTATATTATTGAGGGTTAGTATGGTTATGGACACATTTTTTGAATAAAATGCTTTACTGTCGTCAATGTAGGATTAACGTTAATATGTGTTTTAGAGATATGTTTGAAAAAAGTATAAAAGGTTACGTTTTGTATGTAAAGTTAGTTACTTATACTGCTGTTAAGTCGGAACTTTGTTAATGTTACCAGTTTATTTGTGTGTAAGTGTGTTAGGTTGTCGTTGTTACATTATTTTCCTAGTTCAATTGATGCTATGTTAGCTTTATAATGTGAAAAAACATGTTATGTTAGGCATGTATATTCGTTGATCAGTTTGATAATCGGACAAGGTTATGATAACATTTTTGCTAAATATTAGTCTGTTAGTCAGGTTAGCATCGTTATCTTCGTGATTTGATTGAAAAAAGAATGTAAGTTACGTTTTTGAAACCGGGTGAGTTACGCTACTGGGTAGGAAGTTGTGGAACTTTGTTAATGTTAACAGTTTATTCGTGTGCAAGTTGTGATAGGTTTGTCTTTGTACATTATTTTCTTAGTTCATGTTACATCATGTTAGCTTTATTGATGTTGGAAACCTTATATGTTAGAGTATATTCGTGCAGTATGATAATTAACCAATGTTGTGATAAATTTTAGTTAATTATAACCATGTTAGTGTAAATTAACATCGTTATGTTAGAGATATGTTTGATAAAGTGTGAATATAGGTTACGTTTTTGTTTGTTATGTTAGTTACTTTACTGATGTTAAGTGTGGAACTTTGTTAATGTTAACATTTTTCGTGTTTAAGGTGTGATAGGTTTGTTGTTGTACATTATTTCATAGTTCATATGATCCTATGTTAGCTTTATTAATGTGAAAACTTTTTTTTCGACACCCACATCTTCGCTGCTCAGGGTATAAAGAACTTGATTTTATGGTTATGTTTATCCAAAATGGACACTCGAATGTGACTCTGGAATCACATAGACATAGATCAATAGATCAATAGATCAAGATGTCAGATGGGAGGTTGGATAGTGGTTTGATTTAGTTTGATTTACTGCTTTAGGGTATGTTAAACGTTTACAATTTTTAGTAAAAATTTGGACCTTAATCACTAGATCCAATAGATCACAGAATTGGTCAGGAGGGAGGTTGGATAGTGGTTTGATTTAGTGATTTACTGCTTTAGGGTATGTAAAACGTTACAATTTTAGTAAAAATTTGACCTTAATCAATAGATCAATAGATCACAGATGGTCAGGAGGGAGGTGGATAGGGTTTGATTTAGTGATTTACTGCTTTAGGGTATGTAAAACGTTACAATTTTAGTAAAAATTTGACCTTAATCAATAGATCAATAGATCACAGATGGTCAGGAGGGAGGTTGGATAGTGGTTTGATTTAGTGATTTACTGCTTTAGGGTATGTAAAACGTTACAATTTTAGTAAAAATTTGACGTTAAGTCAATAGATCAAATAGAATCACAGATGGTTCAGGAGGGAGGTTGAATAGTAGTAATTGATTTAGTTGATTTACTGCTTATTAGGGTTATGTAAAAACGGTAAATTTGTAGTATAAACAAAAAGAATAAGAAATTTTATTTATTTATTTATTTAATTTTTATTTTTTTTCTGCATCGAGGATACATCATAAGAAAGATGTATACCGAGTTTCATCGTTCTAGGTCAATATTTCAGGTTTGGGGTCCTGGAGACCCCCCTTTAGGCTGTGTACGGCTATTTAACCCTTATACGATATGGGTACCTTATATGAAAGGTATATACTGAGTTTCATCGTTCTATGTCAATATTTCAGATTTTGGGGTGAGTACCCCGTCTGGGGCACCCACAGTCATTTTACTCCCGAGGGCATCTAAGATACATCCTTAGAAGGTTGTATACCGAGTTTCATCATTCTACGCCAATATTTCAGATTTGGGGGCTGGTCCCCGAATTTGGTCAAATCGGTCATTTTACCCTGGATACATCTAAGATACAACTTAAAAAGGCTGTATATCAAGTTTCGTTGTTCTATGTCAATATTTCACATTTTGGGGTGAGTACCCCGTCTGGGGCACCCACAGTCATTTTACTCCCGGGGGCATCTAAGATACATCCTAAGAAGGTTGTATACCGAGTTTCATCATTCTACGCCAATATTTCAGATTTGGGGGTTGGTCCCCAAATTTGGTCAAATCGGTCATTTTACCCCGTATACATCTAAGATACAACCTAAAAAGACTGTATATCAAGTTTCAGCTTTCTACATCCTCTTTTTTTCAGTCGGGACCCCCTGATGGGGGCCTTAGACACCCTATACGGACTTATAACCATCATATTCGAACTCTACGACCTCGATAACCCATATAAACACACCAATATTGTTGTTATACGAATGTTTATTAACACGGCTCCGTAGTGGCTCCAGCACCGGTGCCGGAGCCAACTCCTCAGATTCACATATCAACTATTTCTAGAAATTCAACTCTGAATCCTCTCGCCAAATTTCAGCCAATTACGAACACTTCGATTTTTTAAGGGGGGGTGGGGGCCCCCTTCGGGGACCCAGAGGGTTGTAACTTCGTATACAGCAAGGTTACCTCCCCATCTAACACCCCTCCAAATTTTAACCCCATACGATAACCCTAACCCATGTAGATATATATTGGACTCGGAGCCGGATGCGAAGAAGAAACCACGGTGGAATATAAATTAACAAAAAATAATAGATAATAATAATAATAAATAATAATAATAATAATAATAATAAATAATAAAATAATAATAATAATAATAATTAATAATAAATACAAGACAGAATCAACCACAACCGATGTCTTTGAACCAAACCTAACCCTGAACGGAGCGGAGCCGGAGTTCGGAGTCGGAAGGCCGGAGGCTTGGAGTCGGAGTCGGAAGTCGGAGAGTCGGAGTCGGAGTCGGCTCAAAAAATTGAATCCTTCTACGAAGGATTCAAATTTTTTTTTTCGACATAATAATAATAATAATATAAAATTGTATGTGTATGTGTATGCGCACGCGCGCCGCGCGTAATAAAAAATAATAATCAATTGACAGCCCAAACTCCGGTGTTTGTCTGTTTGTCGGATTGACAGACCTTTCGGTCTGTCAATTCCTCCACAGCAACTTTAACATAATTTCAGAGGAACGTCATGTATTACTGAAAGTTAGCAAAGTTTTAATTCTGCCTGTAATTATTTAGTTCCTACTAGAGCCATGCTCGGAATTCTTAAAGTGTGCCGCAAATTGACCTATATTTGATCGAGAACTTCGTGACTTGTTTGAGATGCTAACAAACATTTCTAATGCTGATTGATTGACAGAGGTTTGTTTTGTTCACTCAAGAAAAAAACAGAATTTTCTTTATATTGGAACCAGCATTTTTCATGGCAAAGTGAACATCATCTGGGGATATAGGTTCCATTTCGGCAACATTCCAATTTTTTCCCCAATTTTAAAATTAAAAAAAACTAGGATATTTTTTTAATTTCTATTTTTGAGTCCGTTAAATACGTCACTCAGATATTCACCTGTATGACGTTCAGTGAGAGATTAATTGCAAAGGCATGACTACTCAGAGAAACAAAGAAAGCTGATTGAATATCTGACCATTCGTCGGTGGAGAAAGCATAACTTGTGATGGATTATTAAACTTTCGCCATCCATGTAACAACATTAGATTATCAATATCTGCGTCTGACGCTTCTTTCTGTAAAATAATGTCTCTGAGTATTTCCTTTGAGTAGTGTGTTGAAAGAGACCGATGTTTTTTTTTAAACCCTTTTCCCCAAAACTTTAAACCCCGAACCCAAAAAAAAAAAAAAAAAAATAACCCCCAAAAGAATTTCAGCGTGAACGAAACAGAAGATCACATACTATAATTTTCTGTAAATTTACTATATACATCCTTTATGACTTTTTCGTTCATTTTCCCATATATTTGTATTTTATATTAGTTTCAAGGGTAATCTTGATTTCGTTCTTAAACCTGGAATGGGATCCTTCACTCTTTTTACTTCATTTTCATTATTTCGCTTTCTACATTTTCCTTTGTTTGCTACCTAGATGGCTCTTAACCTGTATGTCATTCTTCCTTTCCGAGAATAATTTACGATTGCAAAGGTACGGTTGCGTTTTCTTGGGAAACAATATCGAAGTAAGTTGAATTTCGAGCGAATATACTGACAACTACGAGGCCTATGCTAGATTTCGATTTGTGACCTCAAATACTGTCCCCTTACCTGAGACGCAACAGTTGAGCAAATTAACCAATCTTTCACAAAAGGCTGATTATTTTCTAACAAGTTCCGTCAGAACATTTTCTAATCGCATTCCGAGTTTTCCGAGTGCGAATGCAAATAATTTATTTTAATATTTGTGAATGCGAGAGTCAATGCGAATATATATATATATATATATATATATATATATATATATATATAATATATATATATAATATATATATATTATATTATATATATATATATATATATATATATAAATATATATATAATATAATATATAAATATATATATATATATTATATATATTATATACTATATATATATATATTATATATATATAATATATATATAAATATATAAATATATATACTATATATATATATTATAATATATATATATATATATATATATATATTATATATAGTATATATATATGTTGTATATATATATATAAATCATACACTATCTTCGTCAAAATTAAACGGCCCCCACAAGGGTACGTTGGCGAAGGAAGGTAGAAAAGGAAATTGAAGAACGCGAAGACAACTTTATTGGACAAATGGTGGCATCCTCCCAGAAACCGTAGGTTGATAGAGTGTGAGCCCAAGGTGCAGCCAAAGGGTCTCGTAGTAGGGTTCGGCGCTGCAAACACACAATGTTAGTACGAATGGCAAGCCCGCGTGGGGTGTTGGGTCTGTCTCAATACCGTGTATGGCCCCCTCTGGCACGGATGACTGCCTGACCACCGTCCTGGCATGCTCTCGGATAAGTGGGCGAATATCCTGGACAGTGATTTGATCCCATACGTCGTGCAGTGCCTGTCGCAGGTCCGGGAGGTGTCCGTGAAGGGGGTGGCAGCTATCGGATCCGACGTTTCAGGATATCCCAAAAAATTTTCGATTGGGTTGAGGTCCGGACTATATATATGCTGGCCACTCAAACGCCGTAATTTGAACCATCCTAAGGTAGTTTTTCACACATTGGGCGTTGTGTGGTCTTGCATTGTCAGGCATTAGGATGAAAGAGTCAACCGAATAGGGGCATATAGCACGACCCATATGGTTCGAGCGGTGTCTTGTGACAACCTTACGGCTGCAGATTTGCCTCCATTCGAAGATGTGCAAACTCCGTAGGCCCGATATAGAAATGCCTCCCCAGACCATTTAACCGACCCAACCTTTTCAAACAGGCAAGCACTTGCAGCACTTTGCATGCGCGGAAACCTCTCCGTCGTTCGTCGGTATACTCTAGCACGCCTGTCCGAGGCGTACAAAGACACTCTCGACTCGTCCGCCAATCGTCTACCGTCCAATGGATGTGTTCTCGGGCAAATGCCAGTCGCGTCCTTCGATGTGCCGCAGTGGTGTGCGGTAGACCTATGGCAGGCCTCTGTGGCTTCGCAAATTATGTTCCGCAAGGCGTCGACGGCACTTGTATTGTCACTTCACCCTGGTGCCGTTGTACCTACGCCATGCTGTAACTACAGATGTCGCTGCCGTTGTATGCGCTCTCGTAATGCACGTAGACGTATAAATAGGTCTTCCAAGGTGTCGTGGGCCCTTGTGCCTACCTGTCCTCATCGCGAGGATTATGTGTCCAGGGTTTCCTTGGGTACCGTTGAAACCAACCCGTGCAATCGTGTGTGCGCTACACCGAACCATCGATCAAGTGCCCTGTACCCGTGTCCTTTTCGCCGTGGTGTGTTGTTTATTGCACGTAACTGATCTCTTGACAGTTGAAGCACTATAATCTCCATGTTTATCGGAGTCGCTTCGTATGTGAATGATCCCTCGCTCGATTATTCCCCCGACATAACCTACCCCCACCTCTCCCAGGTCTAGTTACGTGGTTTATGTTTTCCTAAATTTATCGCGGTGACGGCACCAATACTGCAGCCAATTCTCTGCGGGGTGGTTACATAGTTACACTGATGCTGTCGTTTGTGTTGGTGTGTGGGGTTTCATGGGGTTAGGGGCCTTCCTGTTCCTGCGAGTGATATTTACCCTACTGGTGTCGTTATTTTTTGACGAGGTATAATATATATATATATATATAATTATATATATATATATATATATTGAGTATATATATATATATATAATATATCTATATATATATAATATATATATATATATATATATATAATAATCACCGATGGGATGAGCAGGTTCATTCCATCTTCAACTAAATCTTTTTCTCCCCAAAATCCATGGTTCGATGGAGCTTGTTCTCGCGCCATTCAGGAAGAGACATTGCGTATCGGGCATGGAAAAAACTCCCATTCTCCTATTACTCTTACTAATTTTCATTCTGCTCGGAATCGTTGCAGGGATACTATTCGACAGGCCAAGCGCACTTTAACTAAAAGAATGTGCGACAACCTGCTTGGTTCTCCTACTGATAAAAATTTCTGGCCCTTTTCCGAAAACATCTCTAACAACTTTTGTAAATCTGCCTTTTATCCCCTTATTCGCTCTGACGGTTCTGTTGCTAACTCTCCTTCTGAAAAGGACAATCTTTTGGCCTAATTTTTTTTATCTAATCCTACCCTGGACGATTCTGGCATCCCTCCTCCTACTCCTTCTCCTCTCAGGTTTCCCATGTCTATACCTGTGATTACACATGAGAGGAGAAATAGTAAAAGGAGGGATGCCAGAATCGTCCAGGGTAGGATTAGATGAAAAAAGGAGGCCGAAAGATTGTCCTTTTTAGAAGGAGAGTTAGCAACAGAACCGTCAGAGCGAATAAGGGAAGGAAAGGCAGATTTACAAAAGTTGTTAGAGATGTTTTTGGAGAGGGGCCAGAAATTTTTATCGGTAGGAGAACCAAGCAGGTTGTCGCACTTTCTTTTAGTTAAAGTGCGCTTGGCCTGTCGAATAGTATCCCTGGGATCCTGAGATCTATGAACGCCAGGAAGGCTAGTGGCCCGGATGGCATTCCTCCCCGTGTTTTGAGGGAGTGTGCCTCTGAGCTGGCGCCTGTCCTCGTTCTCTACTCTCTCTATGTCTTAATACTTAATACTTTTTCCTCAGTGCTGGGAAAAGCGCGCCCATATGTCCAACCGATCCCGAAAAAAGGAAGCCGCTCTGATCCTTCAAACTATCGCCCTATAGCTCTCACTTGTATTATATCTAAAATCTTTGAAACTCTTCTTAACTCTCATTTCCTGGATCATCTGGAGTCTTATTCCCTTCTTTCAGATCATCAGTATGGCTTTCGTCGCTCGAGGTCAACTGGTGACATACTTTCCTATCTAACTGATTTATGGCTCTCTGCCCTTAGGAACCGGTGGAGTCTTGCGTGGGTGGCGCTGACATATCCAAAGCTTTTGACCGGGTTTTGACACGCGTCACTGCTCTCCAAGCTCCCCTTCCTTTGGGTTCATCCTTCTGCCTCTCTTTGCTTTACCCTTGTATAGTTTTCTCTCCGATCACTCTATATTGCGCACTCGTTGATGGAGCGACATTCTTCCTCCTTTCCTGTTAACTGTGGTGTTCCGCAAAGTTCTGATGTTCCTTATCTCCAACTATCCTACTTTTTCATCAACGATCTCCTCAGCTGTTACTTCCAACTCTGGTCACTCTTATGCCGATGAACTCAACCCTCCTCTCTTCTACTCACTTCAAATCTGCTCCCTTCTTTTGCTTTTAGAAGTTGCTCTCGTCTTTCAGCCTTTCAATTTTTATCCTTGTCGATCTGGATGATTCCGGGTGGGGTCACCGCAACCTTGTAAAATTCAACTCTTTAAAAACTTAACTTCTCTACATCTCCCTCTCAAAAACACCTCCCAACTTTCCTTATTTCCTTCGACGGCTCTAACGTCTCTCCTGTGAATAACATAAACATTCTTGGTCTTAACATAAACAATAAAATTGTCTTGGAAACTCATATTTCAAGGTTGCTAGATGGCCTCAAAGAAAACTGGGAGTTTCTGTTCAGGTTCGGGAATTTTTTTTCCTACTGCACAACTGCTCCAGTTATATAAGGGCCTTATTCACCCTTGTATGGAGTACTGTTCTCACATCTGGGAGGGGGGGCTCCGGCTCCACCTTTCTATTGGATAGGGTTGAGTCGAAAGCTAAGAGACTAATAAACTGTCCGCTACTATCAAACCCTCTTGACCCTCTAACTGTGCGACGTGACGTTTGCGCACTATCTCTTTTCTATAGGTACTACAACAGTAAATGCTCATGGGAGTTGGCCGCTCGCATTCCACCTCCGTTGCGTCGCCCTTGCAATACAAAGGGTGCCAAGCTCTCGCATGAATTTTGCGTGAGTATGAGAACCACAGACTTTTTCGTTGTGGTGCCTCTTTCTTTCCAGCTATTCTGTTCTTGTGGAAACTCCTTGCCTTTTTCTG
>JABUQX010047409.1:17500-22500 GCA_015478945.1 Trachelipus rathkii | reverse complement strand
ATAACTAACATAAAAATACTAATAGAGTAATATAAAATACATATAGAACATTGAATATATATTAGTATATGAATACAAATAATGAACTAATATATTAATAACTATTATATAATTAAATAAGAAACAGTAATATAATATAAAACTATTCAAAATAATATAATATATATAAATATATATAATACTAAATATATATATATATAGTATTATCAAACTTACAATACCGCAAGTATAATCCTTCAAGGTACGCCACTGAGAACTATATATATATATAGATATATATACTATATATCATATATATCATATATATTTATATATAATAATATAATAATATATATATATATATATATATATATACTTGTAGTATGATTATATATTCTTTTACACAATTTTCTCAAGAAAAAAAACAGTTGCTGGGAATTGTATTACAACAATTTAGCTCTTTGTGATTTACAAATTAAAGATATCGTACGGTGTTATTAAAGCACTGCATGCAAAATGTTTATAAGGTAGTTTCGGAAAATAGATAACGGGAGTATGTTCCAGAATTTACCAGTGGAGTACATGTAAGATGTTGAGCTTAGCTGTTAAGTCTGAGGTCAGAAAGAGCATAGAGAAATATGAGATAAGTGTCACCGAGAAAAACACCAAAAAATAGATTAAGAACAGACGAAAGTTTGAGTTGATGTGTTTCAAAGAAGATGTTATTTAGCTGTGTGAAAGAATTGTAATGGAGTGGAAAAGATGGAGGAACTGAAACTTTTGATAATTGAAAACAACCTTGTTCTCAATGCTCCAAGAAATTCGAGAAAGATCAGATGCTAGTTGATCCAAGGATGAACTAATTGTTGTTGAATAGGACGTCTATCGAAATGAGGGGAATAATGAAAGGTGAAGTCGTCGGCATAGGACTGGATATGCTATGAAGCCAATTAGAGAGAGGTCTTATTGAAAAGATAAGGAAAGAGTTAGGGATAAAACAGAACCATGAGTAACACCACTATTTATAGATTTAAAGGATGAGCGGTTGCATTCACCAAAATACTGAAGGAAAGAGGACCAAGAAACAGAAAGACTAGAAAAAAGATTGCCAGTAGAGCGCTTCTTACGAAAGCCACATTGGCGAGCAGAGAAAAGATTAGAAAAAATTGAGATGTTTTTTCAAATCTTCATACCTACCGGCATACCGGTTCGAAACTATAGAAAGAAAGAAGTTGCGGAGACGATTTGGCCGAGTGGAAGCGTTAAACGGCAGTTATGCGACGTAAATACTAAAAAGGGCAAGAGGAAGAAGCAAAGATTAGACGTAACATTTTTTGGAAAAATATCACCAAAGGGACGTGAGAAGAGGAAACCAATTAAGATTTATTGCATTTTCACTGAGAAAGAGTTTTTAGTGTCATTGGAGAAAAGATCTATCGCACGGACTTTTGGGATCGAAACACTATAAGTTGCACAAGGGTTTCTGAGGAATTTGAAGATGACAGTTAATCCTAAAGGGCAGCGTCGCTGTGGCTATACCACGAAGAACAAGCCAGAGATTAAATCATTTATCTAGGTTTAGTTATTGAAAAGGATTAAAGACATGGGGTGCAGCCTCCAATCCATAGCCAGAGAGAATTTAGCTCGCGCTTTGCACTAATCCGAGGACCCTTTCCCAAGGAAGGCTGTAGTCATCCATTGGAAATTCAAAGAAGTTACGACATGTTAGCAGAACCGAAGTGCCATAAACGTTTTCTCGCCGTAGGCGGGGGTATTTCTTGCGGAAGATTTTGGATGAGAGAGAACAGAAACAGAAGATATGAGAGTGCATCGGAGGAACCAGAGGAGAAAGAATTATAACAGAATAAGGATAAGAATTAGAGATTTTAGGAAAAGGTCTAGGAATGTTGGGTTTCATTCTCAAAGGACGATCAGAGATACCGAGTAGTGGAGCTGCCACTTAAGCCATACCGCTCGAGGTAATTCTAAATATAAAAAGTTCGAGCATAGATTCATCGGACTTATCTTGAAGAATTGGAGAAAAAGCAATTGCCGTTGGGTTAGGTGAACGTTGAAATTAAACAATAATGATATTCCAGATAAATGTGGAAGAAGAGAAAAGAAATGTCGTTCTAATTTATAATAATGACAGGTTAGCTTGAGCCATTAGGTAAATATTCGGAAAACTCAAAATCAAAGACACGGGAACAAACATTCATTGCACACATTAGCACAACTGCCTTTGGCTGAAAATATTTAGGGAAGAAATAGTAGGAGTCAACAGAGTAGAGTTTGAAAATTCAGAACGCTCAAAAACCTAAGTTTCTGTTAAGAATAAGAGATGAAGGTTTAGGGGAGAGAGGTTGATGTTCAACAAAATTGAAAATTAGAGTTTAAAACCTAGAAGGTTGCAGAAATTTATAAAGAAAGGAGACCGTACATCAAAACAGGCCTTGCAATTTCCGTGACGGCCACCAACTCCATCACCTGACAGGCCGTCATATGGCCTTATAATTGGTGCGAGGAAGGGTGGATAAAAGGGGCTTATTTTTGGAAGCCCACCCATTATAGGCTTCTCCGACACTAATCGCGTGTGCTTGCCATTTATACCATTTTTTTATTCTTTTTAAGTTTATAAGTTGTTGTCTTTAATTGTATTTTATGGTGTGTGATAAGGGAGAACTTACTCCAATGTAAGAAGAATGTGGATATGAGCGCAAAAGAGAAAGGCGAGTACTGGAGTGTCATGGGATGTACTCTAAGACTCCATAATATGCCCAAGGTGGGTAATCGCAGTGCTTCAGGAGCGCTACTTTTCCCTCTTTAAATATATATATATATAATATATAATATATATATATATATATATATATATATTATATATATATTATATATATATACTATTATATATAATATAAATATATAATATATATATAATATATAGTATATATATACTATAGTATATATATATATTATATATATATATATTATATGTCGGGCGGTGCGGTGCGTTGGTGCGCAAATTTTGGTGCGGTGCGGTGCGCTATGGTTCGCTCTCGGTGCGGTTGCGGTGCGCATGGTCAAAGAGATGGTGCGGTGCGGTGCGGTGCGAAAAGATGACGGGTGGTGCGGTGCGGTGCGGTGCTGGTGCACGACCTCCTGGTGCGTAGCGGTGCGGTGCGCAAAAATCCGGTGCTCGGCCAACACTACTTCGCACGAATAAACTTCTAACTTTAAAAAAGTTCCATACTTAACAACAGTAAAGTAATTAGCATAGCATACAAAAACATAACCTATTCACATGTTGTCAACCATATCTCTAACATAGCAATGATAATTTTACATTAACATGGTAATATTTAGCAAAAATATATCATAACAACAAAGCTTTTTTAAATTAAAATAGTAATATTTAGCAAAAATTTATCATAACCTTACCTAACTATCACAATACCTAACGGATAAATGCAAACATAGTTAAGTTTTATCCTCTGTAAACCTAAACTATGAACATAACATACTTAACACACGACAGCCAGACGAATAAACAGCTATCGTTAACAACTTAAACAATAAAGCGAACATAGGGGAAGTAAAACAAGTTTTCATTTTTATAACATATAATTTTCACTGAAAAGAGCCTTATATAAATACATAATAACATATAAGCTTATCCTTTACCCATGCTCCTGTGATATCAATAATTTTGATGAAATCTTCAACAGAAATGAATAAGGGTCTATTATTTGCACCTCCGGCTGAAAAACAAGCAGTGTATCGGGTTTCATTCGGTTTACGAATAAATATAAATGACACCTCGTTGGGAATAACGAAGGTCCTCGAAAAGAAATCGAGAATAAGCGTAGAAATGGGATGAGATGTCATTGTTCCTGCACAGCGAAACATGTCCTACTGATGAAACTCGAGTGTATAAATAATCACTAAATGTAATAAGGTTCTTTCTTTCAACCAATCAGAAGAAAGTAAACAAGAATATGACGTACGAACGAACCATACGAGTTCAAAAGTGCATATAATCTCGCCAGACAACAACAACAATAACAATAAACATGTTTACTATGGTAATATATGTATACAAAAGAGACCTATACAGCCAAATTGATGTGAAGAAAAATCTGTTAAACGACTTATTCTGACATTTTCTAAATATCAGGGCACGGTTAGTATAGATGTTGGAGTATTTCAAAGGTGTAAAGATTCAGGGATATTTAGACCTACACTTTATGGAATCTATATTTAAGACACACATCGAATAAAATATATGTCTCATGTTCGTAAAATAATAATAAATCAGTTAAAGAAAACGGAAATGCTGGCTAATTATGTCACTGTGGCTCATTATATGCTGTATCAGGAATATTATACCTTTAAAAAAAACGTTAGCTGTCGATTCTGTAAATATTATTGATCAGTTCTTAACCTCTATAGATGTACATAAATTTATTCGACAGCTTAGGGAGCAGTGGTTAGAATTTATTTACGAAGCTGGTCTATCTGGTAAACAAATTTTATTGCCTGAACGTGAACTTTTTACATATGTACTCCGTGATGGTGTCGAGGAAGTGAAAAAATATCTTAGGTATAACGATGAAAATGACTGGTTTTTGTGTAAAGACTTAGCGCTTTTAAATCTTAAGTCCTCGTAAAAACGATATGTATGTGATGAACATTGAGATATATATGTATATAATATAATTATATATATCCTGTCACAATTATTATTATTATTATTATTATTATTATATAAAGATTATATATATAAATATATATATATTATAATGTAATTATTATGTATTACATATATTATATATTTAAATATATTATTTATATATATAAATATATCGATAATAAAACCATATATATTATCATATATATATATATAGTATATATATATATATATATATAATATATATATATATATATATAACTAATATATATATATATGTATAATTATAATATATGTATATATAATATATATATATAATATTATATATATATAT
>JABUQX010047409.1:0-12500 GCA_015478945.1 Trachelipus rathkii | reverse complement strand
ATATATTATATCATCATATTATATAATATATATATATATAATATATATATAGTATATAATATATATATAGTATATATATTATATATATTATATAGTGATATATATATATATTATATATTATATATATACTATATTAGCTATATAATATTTAGAGAATAGAGAGGATAAGAAGTGCCCCACCTGCTTGGATGTCCAATCGCCATAAAGGAGTTTTGACATCAATGCATTTGCTGTGAGGGGGGAATAGAGAAATATATATATATATATATATATATTATATATATAATATATATATATTATTATATATATATATATATATGAGTATAATATATATATATATATATATATATTCGCTAAGAAAACCTTTTTTGAAAAACCATGCCTAAATACGCTCAGAAACATACACATACATACCCGCACACGCACACACACACACACACCTATACACTCACACACACACAAACATAAACAAAAATAACACAGGCCTGCGACCAAAATGTTCCTGGGGGTTATAGGTGGGCTTATTTGTTTAATGAAATGTTGTCTCTTAAATCCAAATCAAGCATTCATATTGCTCAATCAGGTCTAGTTTTTAAGATACAGACCGAGCTCCCTAGATGGCATCAGAGAACTCAGTCTCTAGCTGACCGCGGGCGCGAGTGGTTGTGTGTTGCTTGCTCACTCTCCAACTAAGTGTTCTCACTTTAATCCATGACTGTTCTCATCTATATACAGTGTTTAAAGTGTATTTTTAAAGCTTTATTTATCTTTGTGAATTTTTTTTGCAGGCAGATACATACATTAGCAAAACTCCTAATATTTCATAAAAATGAATAGAAAGTGTAAAAACAGTCCTGATTTAGATTTTCATATATGATAGTGTGGCATAAAGTAATTTTAGTGACAGCAATGCCCACTATAACGCCGTTTAGTTAAAGTTCCTTTACAATGCATATTTATTGTAATAAAGCTAGGGATCAAGACAAAACTCTTTGCTCACATATGTGCTGCCAAAGCCTGTATCTTAGCCTTTTAAGCCGCATGGACGTGAGGGAGAAAAAACGAACTGTCTTGTCATTTGGTGTACCTATGGTGTGGAGAGAAGGCAAGGACCATATTACAGACTGCTATTTTTGCATGACCAATCTCAAAGATGAGATAATTACTTTACGAATATAGTCCTTGTCAAATCTTGAAAGGTTTATAAAAATCTCTTTGATAGCCTATTGAATTGTTAATTGTGTATAAAAATAGTGTATTTATTTCCGCGTTTAGAGAGAAATTGTGGTTTAAATTGTATATATATTATATATATATTATATATTATATATATATCTATATATAATATGTATATATATATATATATAAATATATATATATATATATATAAAATATATTTATATTATTACATATATATTATATAATAATATATATATATATATATATAATATATATATATATATATATATATTATATATTTATATATATATATATATAATATATATTATATACCTGTTATATATATATTTTTTTATTTTTTAAATATTTTTATTTTTTATTTATATTATAACTATAATATATAATATATATATATATATATATATATATATATAATATATATATATATATATAATACTATATATATATATATAATATATAGTATAATATATTACTCTAAATTGTATATAAAAATGATTGTATTTAAAATTGGTTAAATCCTGGTATGAAATATGTGTTTATAAAAAGTGTGGAAACGAGGTCAGTGACATTCGAATATTATGTAATTTTAAAGTAGGCGGTAACCTTTTTCAAGTATCAATAAAAAGGAACAAACACTCTGCCTAGTCTTACCCTTTGTGATGTTCCTTTCTGCCATTAAACCACAACCACATGGTCCAGGAGTTCCAGTTCTTTCTCCACCTGAAAATATACTGAGCTACAAGACAATATAGAAGATATAGAAGTGGATGACACTGACACTTCAGTGACATATCAGCCTACGTCTACAGAACACTTCGCCAAGACCAACTCACTCCAAAGTAGAATTAAATGACTGACTAGAGATTCTTGGTCTTTCTAAAAGAGAACGCACAACTTCTTGCATCCCGTCTTAGTGAGAACAACCTCCTCTCTCAAGAAACTACATACTTTTGGTTCAGAAATGCAGACGAAAAGTTTCGAAAGTTCTTTGCAGTTGCTTCTTGCAGCTATTTGGTGTATTGCAATGATGTAAAAGGTTTAATTGAGGCACTTAGCGTTCCTTACCAACCAAATGAATGGAGACTCTTCATTGATTCTTCTAGCAGAAGCTTGAAGGAGTACTCTTTAATTATTGGCAATAAAATGGCATCCGTACCTATTGCCCATTCAGTTCAGTTTAACAGAAAGCTACAAAAACATGGAAGTATTGATTAATACAATCAAGTATTCTAACCACAACTGGATAATAAGTGGTGATCTCAAGGTAAGATATATTTCCCAGTTTCTTCTTGTCATTATAAATCTTCATTTTTAAAAAAATTACCAATGAAAAAAATATAAGTTCTTAGAAACCATGTACATCAATTTGCAGCATAAAGTAAAGTTTTAAAATTTTATATTTATTACAATTAATGTATTTAAGAATTAAAATCCTTTTCTTTCAGCGCTGTTGTGCTTCATTTCTGGGATGCAAGGAAGGCTACACAAAAATATCCTTGCCTTCATGTGTCTATGGATAGCCGTGCTGATTAGTCTTCACTATAAGCCAAAAAAACTGGGCCAGCTCGAGAGACATTTCAAATTGGCTGGCCACAACTTGGTAGCTGAACCTCTAGTCCCTCCCAAAAATGTTTTACTGCCCCTCTTCATATAAAATTTGGCCTGATGAAGAGCTTTGTCAAAGCACTGAATAAAGAAGGCCAAGCTTTTAAGTATCTACTGCAAGAATTCCCACACATCAGTGATGCAAAGCTCCATGCAGGCATATTTGACGGTCCCCAAATTAGAACTCTGTTAAAGGACAAGCATTTTTACACCAATATGGAAGCCAGTGAACAAGATGCATGGCGATCGTTTAGTATAAAGTAATTGACGGTTTTTTGTGGAAATAAAAGAAGCTCAGAATATATCTCACATGTAAATGAGCTTATGAAAAAGCTTCGAAAAAATGGGAGCTCGCATGTTGATAAAAATGCATTTTCTCCATTCACATCTTGACTATTTTCCCGCAAACTGTGGAGATTACAGCGAGGAACAAGGTGAAAGCTTTCACCAAGACATAAAGACGATGGAAACAAGATATCAAGGACGCTTGGACATCAACATGTTAGCTGACTATTGCTGGTGTCTTAAACGCGACGAACCAACAGCGCTTCACAAACGTAAATCATCTAGGACTTCGTTTCTTAGAAAATCGTTTCCTTTGCACGTCTTGGGTTGGCTCATAAGTAGTCTGTAAGTTTAAAATTAAATTTAAAGAAAGTCGAATGAGTCGGTATTTATTTTTTTTCTAGTTTACAAGTAATTTGTAATGTTATTAAATAAGTTAATATAAATAACGAATTTTTTCTTAAATTACCCAATTTCTAAAGAAGTAGTGCGCTGTATTTCAAAAACCAGACCTGATTAGACCTGATTGAGCAAAATGAATGTCATATTTCAATTTAGGAGGACAATTTCGTTAGGAATTAATTCAGAAAACCCCAGGAACAGAAATTTTTTAATATATATATATATTATATATATATATATATATATATATATATATATATATATTATATAATATTATATATAACTAATATATATATATATATATATATATCATATATATACATATATATATATATATATATATATAATAACCCTTATATATATATTATATTACATATATATATTATATATATATATATATATATATAATATATATATATATATATATATTATATACATATTATAATATATATATATATATATATATATATATATATAGAGAGAGATGAGGAGAGAGACGAGAGAGACGAGAGAGAGAGAGAGATGAGAGGGAGAGAGAGAGAAGAAAGAGAGAGAGAGAGAAAGAGAGAGTCAGAGGTGAGGTTTGCGAAGAAAGAAAGAAGAAAAAAGTGTCAAACAACGATATGCTAGCCGCTAGGCATTTATTATATATATATATATATATATATATATATATATATATATTATATATATATATATATATATATATATATATATATATATATATATATATAATATAATATATATATATATATATAGATAGATAGATAGATAGATAGATAGATAGATAGATAGATAGATAAATAGTGACCCCCCCCCGGAGGGAGGTCCCCAGAAGAAATGAACGGAATGCATAAGAGAAATGAAGAAAGGAGTAGGAGTCGAAGTCAGAGAAGGAGTCTGAGAAAGAGGAGTCGGAGTTGACAACGGCACCGGTGCTGGAGCCGGTGCTGTGCTGAGTTAATAAATATTCGTTTAGTCCCATTTTGGTGTCTTTATATATGTTATGGGGTCTGTAGAACTCGAATATGAGGTTTGTAAGTTCGTAAAGGGTGTCTGGGGAGGGGGAGGGATCCCCGAAGAAATGCACGGAATGCAAAACAGAAGAAGGAGGAAGGAAGAAGGATGAAGGAGGAAGGAGACTGAGAAAGAGACATAGTTGGTTCCGACACCGATGCAGGAACCGGTGCGGTGCTGAGTTAGTATACATTCGTTTAGCCTCAGACTGACATTTCTATTTTCAAAATCTCGTTTTCTTTTTATAATCATCATCTAAAATATATTCGTTGGTCTGTATATAAAACACTTATTTTTGTTATGTTTATCCAAAATGATACTCGAAATATGGCTTGAATCGATAGATCAATAGATAATAGATCATAGAAGGGAGGGGTGGGGAGAGTGGGGAGGGCAGGGTGGGTGGTTTGATTTACTGATTTACTGCTTTAGGATCACTAAATTATTACACTTTACTATGATATTTTATTCAAAGAACTTATTTTTATGTCATGTTTGGATAAAACTTTGTTATGTTTTGTCTATGTTTGTGTCATATTATTGTGTTGTTGTTGTTGTTGTTGTTAGGCTAGATTATACGTACTTTCAACCTGTTATGGTTCATTCGTACGTCGTATTCTTGTTTACTTTCTTCTGATTGGTTGAAAGAAGGAATCTCGTTACATTTGGGGACTGTTTATACACTTGAGTTTCATCAGTAGGATATTGTTTTCGCATTCTTTTTTGTGTTCCGATCACGATGACCGATTCTCGCCTATCCTTTCGCTTGTTGGTGATTATCTTCTCGAGCGACCTTCGTTTCATTCGCAATTATGTGTCATTATTTTCAATCGCCTAAAAACCAAATGAGTCAGATATAATTATTTGTATTCCAGCCGGAGTGCAAATAATTAGACCCTCTATTCATTTCTGTTGACAAGAATTTCATCAAGATTATTTGAATATAACAGAAGCCTGGGTAAACGGCTAAGTGTGTGTCATCGATACATCGATCGTAGTTGAACATCTAGCGTGGATACAGTTTGAGAGGTTCAATAGGAATAGATGTTGTTTTCTCGCGCTTGACAATGTAAAAAGCTCCTTGATGTACCGTAACTATTGGGTAAACACCTTCGATAGTTGTCCCCTGGTCTTGGCATTACATGTAAGGTTTCGACAATCATACATCCGCATAAATATTGCAGGCTCTTTGATTAAAATGAAAAACGAATTAATTAACATCACCATCTTTGAAGACCGTCGACATCTTTGAGACTCTTAATACATTATAGCTCATGCGTGGTAATCTACGATTATTTACACTGAAAATATGTGGTTTTCCGTATAATGAGGTATACGGGAGTATGTTAATAACTAGCAACATATGGATATAAGTTCTCTCTCTCTGGCTGAGAGAGTGCGTAGCTGTTTGAACCAAAATATGCAGGGAAAAAATGCGTCTAGTGTTGCAGAATTGCATTTATACTTACCTATCCTTTCAAAGGGGGTTGAATCTCTGGAAGAGATTTATAGAACATGCCTCAGTTTATGTCGAACCCCATGTCCTCTTGCTTAGATTGAATTAATATTATTTAAAATAAACATATGTTTTTATGCATTTATTATAACGCTCTTTTCAATGAAAAATATTATTTAAAAAATGAAATACTTGTTTTACTTCCGGTCGCCTATGTTTTCGCTTTATTTCAGCGTTAAAAGCATTGTTAAATCGATAGCTGTTTATTCGTCACGCGTTTGCTGGATGTGTTAAGTATTTTATTAACGTAAAACTTTGTTACGTTAGCATATATTTTGGTTTAGCTATATAAAGAAACCTTTATTTTTATGCTATTGTTTATCCGAAAATGCTGACTGATCAATAGATCAATAGATCATAGAACATGGAAGGTTTGGGAGGGTGCGGCTTGGTGTTATTTGATTACTGACTTACTGATTTTACAAGAGTTTATTCTTCAGATAAACTGATTACACTTTACTATGATTTATTTTATTCAAAGAACTTATTTCTATGTTTATGTTGATAAAACTTTGTTATGATTACAATAAATCGCTGAAAATTATGATAGTTAGGCAAGGTTATGATAATTTTTTAAAAATATTATTATGTTAATGTAAAAAACTTTGTTACGTTGGTATATATTCGGTTGGTCATTTAATGATGAAATTAAGAGAAGTATCTGATAGATAGAATTTGTGTTTAAATATTACCATGTTTAATGTAAAATTAACATTGATATGTTAGAAATATGTTTACAAAGTATAAATAGGTTACGTTTTGTATGCCTATGGTTAGTTACTTTACTGTTGTTAAGTGTGGAACTTTGTTAATGTTAACAGCTTATTTATGCATAAGGTGTGTTAGGTTTGGCTAAAACTTTGGTTATGTTTGCAAATTATTCGTTGGGAATTATGAGAATTAGATAAGGTTTATGATAAATTTTTGTCAAATATTATTGAGATAATTGTAAAAAACTTTGTTACGTTAGCATATATTCGTTGGTCTGCATGGGCGTAGGCAGGATTTCATTTAGGGGGGGCAAAAGTTGAGTGATATATATATATATATATATATATATATATATATATATATATATATATATATATATTATAATATATATATAGTATATATATATATAATATTATATATAGGTATTATATATTATATATAATATATATATTAATATATATATATATATATATCATATATATTGGATATTATATATATATATATACTATATCATATATATAGTATATATTATATATATAATATATATTATAATTATATATATATATATATATATATATTACTATATATAAATATATATATATATTAATATATACTATATATATAATATATATATTATAGTTATATATAGACGTACTTCGACGTCGCGACGGCAACACTTTCACTCGGCCCCACCTCACGGACCCTCAAAGGTCACGCTAGTTGCGCTGATACGATCTAAATGAAAAAGCGGACTATATATATATATAAGTATATATAGTATATATATATATATATATATATACCGGTATATATATATTTTATATATATATATATATATATATATATAATATATTATATAGTATATAATTATATATATATATATATATATATAATATATATATATAAATATATATTAAACTAAAATTATGGTCTTCAAAAATGCTGTAATATTTCTTTTAGATTTTCTGCGAATTGTTTCATTAATGTGTTTGTCTCGCAACTGAATATTCAACCGGGTATGCCTTCCGGAGACTTGATTTATAGCTTTGGCAGCCTCGGAAAAATGTATCGACATACTAAAGTTCTAGCGGGAGAATTAATGGTAGAGAATCCAGCTGTAATAAAAGCACCCCCAAAGCATAGGTTTGACTTTAAGCCAGATAATGAAAACGAAAACACATTAAAAACTTTTAAAAAAAAAATAATAGTAATAGTTACTAATAGTTAATTACTACTTCTTATCTATCGTTGATGTATATTTTTTTCAAGTTTTTTTACTACTACAACCCTTTAAAAACGTTAACGTCTGGTAAACATATAAGGTTCATAATTTTTATTTCGCCAAGATTTAGGGGGGCTAGTGCCCCCCCCCCCCCCCCCCCCCCCCTACGCCCTATGGTCTGTTTGATAAATTAGAGAAGGTTATGATAAATTTTTTTAAATATTCCCATGCTAATGGGTAAAATTTCACATTGATGTTGTTAAAGAAATGCGTGAAGAGTTAATGATAAGTTACGTTTTTGTATGCTAATTTGGTTAGTTTCACTTTTACTTTTGTTAAGTATGGAACTTTATGTTAATGTTAGTAAGTTTATTCGTGCGTAAGGTGTGTTAGGCTTGTCGTTGTACATTATATTCTTAGTTCCGGTGATGCTATGTTAGCTTTATTAATGTGAAAACTTTGTTACGTCAGCATATATTAGTTGTTCACCATGTTAATGTAAAATTCACATTGATTTGTTAAAGAAATGCGTGACAGAGTATGAATAAGTTACGTTTTTGTATGCTATGTTAGTTACTTTACTGTTGTTAAGTATGGAACTTTGTTAATGTTAGTAGTTTATTCGTGCGTAAGGTGTGTTAGGCTTGTCTGTTTGTTAACATTATATTTCTTAGTTCTGTGATTGACGTATGTTAGCCTTTAATTAATGTGAAAACTTTGTTACGTTAGCATATATTAGTTGTTCAGTGTGTGTAGGTGTGTGTGTTTGTGTGTATGTGTTAGTGTGTGGGTGTGTGTGTGTGTGTGTGTGTGTAGCATTTATTATTCATTCAGTAGTTAGATGTGTTAGGTTATGATAAAATTTTTGTTCAATATTACTATGTTATTTGTAAAATTAAGATTGATATGTTAGAGATTTGCATGAAAAAGTGTAAATAGGTTAATCTTTGTATGCAAAGTTAGCTACTTACTGTTGTTAAGTATGGAAATTTGCTAACGTTAGTAGTTTATTCGTGGTTACGTTAGCACATATTCGTTTGGTTTATGCGGGTATATATAAGAACTTATTTTTATGTTATTTATCCAAAATGTATACTCGAAATATGACTTGAATCAATAGATCAATAGATCCATAGATCAATAGATCACGGGCGGGGTGGGGAGGGTAGTATGAGTGGTTTGATTTCCTTCTTTAAGGTATGTAAAAACGCAAATTTTTTACGTTATAAACATGGAAAGCATAAAATATTTAGTAAAAACAAAATGTTTAAAGCAAATAAAACAAAAATAAATAAAAAATAAATAAAAAATAAAAAAATTTGAAAATATATTGAAAAAAAAATGAACACAAAAAAATAAATGTAAAATGAAATTAAAAATATAAAAAATAAAATTAAAAAATAAATATTAAAAAAAAAATTAAGCACAAAGTATAAATGTAAAATGAAACAAAAATAAATTTTGACAAATAAATTTAAGTAAGTAAAATAAAAATAAATTAAAATTTTTTTAAAAACAAAGTTTTTAAATAAAAATTAAAAAATAAAAAATAAAAAATAAATAAAATTAAAAAATAATCACTAAGTATAAATGAAAAATGAAACATAAAATAACAAAATCATTTTTCCTGTTTCGTGTTGATATTTTCTGAAATGGGGGCGGAGCCTAAAAAGGGGGGAAGCCTAAAAATATTTCAGGTTAATTCGCGTTTACGATCTAGACTCATTTTTACAGCCATGTGCATTTTAGCTATTAAACAGTGAATACGCTTCTTGATTTGTCTTAAAACGTGCTCTCTTTTCACTAAGTGTATTTCGTTCTGGACAACATGCTTAGGCCTAACAGATATACCTCCAGTGATGGGCAGTATCTAGATACATGCATCGGCGATACGTATCGATCGATACATTTGTATCGGTTATCGGTATCGCTTAGACAATTCCTAAATGTATCGAGTATCGGTATCGCTTTATGCTTTTTCTATAGATGTATCGGAAAAAATCGATAATCGATACTCGATACATTTTCCAAAAAAATTATCAAACTTATATATATATATATATATTTATTATATATATATATATTATATAGTTATATATATAATATATATATATATATAATATATATATATATATATATATATATATTATATATATATATATATATAATATATATATCTGTAGATTTCAATGCAAGATGTTGCTGAGGGTAGAAGAGACGAGGTTGGAGGATGAATGGTGGGACAGAATGCGAGAGGGAGATAGAAAATAATTGCAGGAGAGATGTTTGATAGATTTCTGTTTAGAAGGCGAATGAATGCATCATTGAATGTTACAACAAGGACTTTCACAATTAGGTCACTAAGATATATCATGAACAATATCATAAGAGAACTCGATCAAGAGATCTATTATCGACTATATAATATCGTTGTGATCAGTAGGATAACACAGAAATGTGAAAGTGATACCTGAAGTAGCAATATATATTCGGATCATAGATTATATTATTGGTGATGGACCTGAAGGTGAAGACAGACAAGTTTGCAGAATAAAGAAAAGAGGAATGCTGATTAAAGTGGGAGTCACTGCAAAGGTAGCTGTGACAGGAAAAAAGGGCAATATATTAAATAAAAGTCAGAATCTAGAACAATTAGAAAGGAGTACGGAGAGAGTAGGGAAGGGAGGATACAAAAAAATAAAAGCGGCAGCCCGCAGAGAAGACCCTGGGTAAGGAGGATGGCGTAGTTTTTAAGAGAAAGACAACACAGAGGCGGTGGAGCCTGAAGAAGTGAAGGAGGCAATACAAAGAAGAAAGCAGATTTATGAGAAGGTGGTTTGAATACAATAGAACTTACACAGACAAGCGGCCCAGTATATGGGAGGTATCGAAATGACAACACGAGAGAGAGTGAAAACGAAAGAGTAATGAAAAGGCAGCCAAAGGAGAGAGCTGGGAAGAAATTATGGAAGATGTGAGGGAAAAAAGGAAGAGGATTTTAGACTGACAACAAACGATTTAAGGATCAAGAGAAAAGTTGTGCATATCAAGAGGATTATTAGCAAGCGTGAATTTTTTGGTGGTGAGATCAACAGACAAACAGGGAAATAAACGGAAAGTTTTCTTTAAACTTCAGGAGAATTTGTTAAACTGTGACCGTGAGCAGGGATGGAGATAGGAGGAGAAGAGATGAGTTGAAGGAGGAGAGGATGAAGAGGGGGAGGAGACTCTGAGAACAATGAAGATTCAGAAGATGGGATACATATAGAACTAACAAAAGAGCGAGGAGAGAAATGAAAGAATTCTGAAATTGTTTCAATGGGTGTTGGAATTGTTTTGAGAGCGAAGTTCACGCAGAGGGGTTGGGGAAAGTCAATTCATAGTTCTACATATATAAGGGAAAAAAGATTCACATGAGTGTAACAAGACTACAGGGTAACATCTACTGTTTGGAGCACACTGGCTTAAAGAAGAAACTAGAGAAAACGCTCGAGAATGATAGTATAACCCAGACTTGGGGGAAGTAGCAGCACGGATATAGGTAGAAGAAGCAGAAGCACGAACGCAGATGTCTCTGTCGCCTATGAGAATTACGGTTTAGAAAAGGATATGGGAATATAAATACAACGGCATATGTAGTTCATAGTTCGCTAAGCAAATAGTTTTTGATTTCAGTGCCTAAGGATCATGGGACTATGCGAGAGTTGCTACGAGAGGACGAGAATATGGGCTAATGGATAAAAAGTTGAGAGAGAGCCCTTGGAAAGTCTGTATTAAGAAAATAATAAATGTATTGTCAAGATACAGAATTGAGGAATAAGGAATGGTTTCCTATGGTGGAGAACTGTGAGTTCAAACAGATAAGTCGTGTTCGTCACCAATTTTGTTTTGTTAGCATTCTGGATGTAATGATAAGAAGGTGAGAGGGGGATAATTAGGAGATAAGGAATTGATATTCTGGCATTGCGCAGATGACTTGGCCATGCTGAGAGCGAAGAGGAAGACATAGCTGAGAGATGTTGGTAACATGTTTTGCTATAGGCTTAGAGAAGCCGGTCTGACTCATGAACACATAAGAAGACTTGAGATCTGCGGTTAGTAGGGAGAAGGAAGAGCGAGAGCTGAGAGTAGATGTGGAACGGACTAGAGATATAGCATGGTGGAGAATGCAAAGGTACCTTGAGTGAAATATTTGGTAAGAGGAGATGGAGAAGACGCGAATTATTTACAGCGAGGATACACAAGTAGAAATAGCTCAGTCATGGGGAAGCTTGTAAGAGCAGGGTACCCCATACTGAAAGATAGGCACAAATGAGTATGGCGGTGAAAAGGGTGATATTCGACAAGATGTTAACACCCGATTCTACTATATGTGGCAGAGACATGGAGTACGACCACAAAAGAGGGATAGTAGAAAACAGTCGGCAGAGATGTAGTTTTTAAGAGTGATAGTGGGAAAGACTAGAAGAGACAAAGAAACTTAAAAATAAAGGAGGAGGTTGGAGTGAAGGCTATATTAAATAAGATGGATGCAGCCAGATC